>JAHRHZ010000140.1:14997422-15023005 GCA_024137785.1 Ginglymostoma cirratum | reverse complement strand
GTGATGCTGCTTGACCTGCTGTGTTCATCCAGCCCCATGCTTGTTATAACTGCAGGAAAAGTTGTGTTTCAAACTGACAGCTAACCCTGACTGAAACAAAGAACAGGGTGCTATTTCTGATAAGAAGGCAAGCTACAGATGTGAATCTCCAAAAGTGTAATCAATACTGAGAATGAAAGAATCTACTGCAGCACCAATAAGGTCATACAACAAACTTGAAAGAGAGAAAATTGTATAAGATCTGAACACCAGAACTCCATCCTCAGCAGAACTTCGAAGAACAACACTGCAGAAGGATCAAACCCTGGACACTTTCCAGGGACAGGTTGGTGGAATCCTAGCCAGATTTCATCATTAATCAGATAATAGTCATGTTGAGTTGTAAGGTTTAATTTGTTTATTTGAGCTATTTATTTTGGTTGCTATATGCAATAAAATTTAAATCATTGTTTCAGTACTTGACTGTCTGTGAGATTTCTTAATAAGTAGCTAAATTACAGATCTCTTCTGGTGATTTACCCACAACACTCTGGGATTCTTTAACCCAGAAGGCTCTGGATGCTTAGTTGTTGAATATATTCAAAACTAAGATTGATAAGATTTTTGATGTCTAACAGTTTAAAAGACTGTGGAGATGCAACAGCAAAGTGGAGTTCAGGCAGAAGATCAGCCATGATCTTATTGAATGGTACAGTAGGCTCCAAAGATTCTATTTGAGCCACTATTTCTTCTGCCCTTAACAAGTGCCGGCATTTATATACTAGTCTTAACATCGCAAAACATTCCAAAGCACTTCACAAGGGTATTATCAGATAAAATTTGACAATAAGCTGTACATGGAGTTATTAGGGCAAGTTATCAAAGACTTATCAATAGTAGTAGGTTTGAAGGAGTTTCTTAAATGAGGACACAAGTAGTACGGCAAAAAGGTTTAGGTAGGAAATTGCAAGGAGGTACAGCCATCAATGTGATTAAAATGGGTTATATGTAAGTATCAAAAATTGGAAGAGCAAAGATACTGGATGTTGTAAAGTTGGAGGAGATGAGAAAACAGAAAGGGTAAGGACATAAAGTGATTTGAAAATAAAGATTAACATTTTAAATTTAAATGGTTGTATGTCAGTGAGCGCAAGGGTAATGGGTGAAGGAGGCATGCTGTTTATTAGAATACAGCATCAGAATCTTGGAAATGTTGAACTTAATAGAGGGTAGAGAATGGGAGGTTTTGAAAACATCAGAGTGATTGAGCCTAGAAGCAGCAAAGGAATCAACAAATTAAATACTTCAGCTGAGAGTGAAATTAGGTGCAGGAACAGGCCATTCAGCCCTTCGGGCCTGCTTCAACAGTCAGCATGATCGTAGCTGATCCTCTATCTCGGTGTCACTTTGCTGCTTTCTCTCCATTCCCCTTGATGCCTCTAAAAATATATCAATCTCTTTCTTGAATATACTCAGTGACCCGTCTGACAGCAGGTGATGAGCTGGCCAACTAGGGCACTGTATCATGGGAGGTCATGCTGCCTGTCACACTGCTGGTCAGTGCAGGCTCAGTACTGCCACAAACATCCACCAGTAATGTCCAGACGTTCGGGAATTTGCCACCCATTGAGTATGTGCCAGCTCTTTGAGACAGCAAAATTAGTATCACTGCCCAGCTCCCTCCCAGTATAGGAATGAGGAACAACAGTAAGCACTTGGCCCTTCAAGGCTGCTCACCTTTCAATAAGATTGTGACTCATCGGATTTTAACCTCAACTCTCCAATCCTGCATCTCCCAATCGTCTTGTATCCCCTTGGTAGTCAAAAATCTATCTACCTCTGTCTTAAAAATATTTAAAAAGATTCTGTATCCGTTACCTTTTGAGGAAGGGAATTCCAAAGATTCTGAACCTGCTGAGAAAAAAATGTCACCTCATCTCTGTTTTAAATGGGCAACTCCTTATTTTTAAACTATGGGCCCCAGTTCTAGTATCTCTGTATCTTCCTCTACTTTTAACATCTATACAAATTTCTTTGAAAATTAAATGGTCTTTTCTTAAACTAGTCTCTGTGGCAAGGAATCCTATACTCTCACAACTCACTTTTTGAGAAATTGTTTCCAACCTGTCCCCTCACTTCCTCAGTGATAATATTATCTTAAACTGTTATCAGTGACTCTTCAGACAAAGGAAACAGTCTTTTCTATAGTCTTGATGAAAACTGTTTGTGATTTTAATAAACTCAAAAGAATTGATCTCCTGTTAGCTTTTTTTGGTTTAATGGAATGTGATCTGGTATCTACTGAGGAGGAACACTTTAGACTACAGAACAATACAGATGGGCTGGTCACATGAAGTTTAATCCTGAGAAGAGTGAAGTCATACATTTTGGGAGGACTAACAAGGCAAGGGAAGACATGCTGAATGGCAGGACCTTAGAAAGTACAGATGATCAGCAGGACCTTGGTGAGCATGTACATACATCTTTGAATGCAGTTGGATAAGGTAGTTAAGAAGGTATACTTACCATATTAGTCAAGGCACAAAATACAACGGCGAGAAGGTTAGGATTGAGCTGTAATATAACGCTAGTTAGGCCGCAGCTGGAGTACTGCGCGCAGTTCTGGTTGCCACACTATAGGAAGGACGTAATTGCTCTGGAGAGAGTGCACAGGAAATTCACCAGGATATTGCCCTGGC
This sequence comes from Ginglymostoma cirratum, assembly GCA_024137785.1. Taxonomy (NCBI): domain Eukaryota; kingdom Metazoa; phylum Chordata; class Chondrichthyes; order Orectolobiformes; family Ginglymostomatidae; genus Ginglymostoma; species Ginglymostoma cirratum. Next base: position 15,020,327 of record JAHRHZ010000140.1, on the reverse strand, counting down.
TGGAGAGCTCCAGCTATGAAGAGATACTACATCGGCTAAGGCTGTTTTCCTCAGAGCAGAGAAGGCTGAGTGGAACCTGATTGAGATCAACAGAGTTCTGAAGGACATAGATAGGATCGATAGGAATTAACATTTCCCCTTAGTAGAAGGTCAACAACCGGGCACAGATTTAAGATAAGGGCAGAAGATTTAGAAGGGATTTAAGGTTAGATGTTTTCACTCAATTGGTGGTATCGAGAAATCAGTGCCTGAAAGGGTGGTAGAAAAGGGACTATCACATAATTGAAGAAAATTCAACTGAAATCTATGCAAATCTATGGAGCAACTGCTGGGAAGTGGGATTAGAGTAGATTGGTGCTTGATGATGAGTGTAGACTTGATGGGTTGAAGGGCCTCTTTCCATGTTGTAACACTCTCTGAATCTCTCTCAAGTCTCTCCCCATTACAATAGTATCCCTTGACGCATGCCAAAGGCCCTCCTTACTAAGGCTCACACACTTTTTACGGACATTTTTAAAATTTGAAGTCCTGGACAGTCAACTCAGTCAAATCCTTAGAATCTTGTAATGAAACGATACTCTTAATGACTGTGTACCAATTGCCATGAAAATACTGGCAGAAAGATAAATGCAGCAGGGTCAAAACTGGTCCTGCAGCAGGATCATCAAATCGGTCCTAGGAATACATGACAAATTTCAAATTTGCAGATCTCATAGAAATTCATAAATGTAGAGACCACCAGCAGATAGTAAGGCCTTAGCAGGAATGGAGAGATGAAATTGAAAGTACCTGACAGTGATAAAATAACCTTTTTAGTGGAACTCCAAAGACTGTTCCCAGGGTGTCAGTTTTTATAGATTCTGGCATTTAGTCACTCATCCATAGGCCATATATATGAGCTGTTAATAATCCAGCAGTGAATAAGTCAAGCAATATTGTCATTGGTTTTCCTCTCTTAGCTGCACAGCTGGGACTACAAATACAGGTCACCCAAAGGTTGGCTTTTTAGATGCACAGCACATGCAGCTGTATTAAAAAAAAGCTACAGGAGCCACTTCAATCACTTACACACTTAAAATATAAATCACAGTGTGCTGGTGGTAAGCTGCATTTATTGCCCATTCTTGGTTCCCTAGGCATTCTTGAATTGTTCTATTCCATTTAGTAACGTTGCTATCACAATTCTGTTTGATATTGAATTCCAGAATTTTGAGGCAATGATTGTAGGAGATGTCCAGGTCCAAAGTCAAAGTGTATGACTTTGAGTTAGACTTGGAGGTGGTGTTGCTCCAGTGTGTTTACTGCTTTATCTTTCTTTGTTTCAAGAAGTCAGGTGAGTAGAGGCAGCCATGAGAAAAAGTTGAATGGGCTCTTCAACCGTCTAAACTGCTCACTTTTGCTCTGATGTCTTATGGTTAAGTGAGAGGCTGGAAATGAGGACCAGTACTGTACGCAGGATGCTTCCCAGGTCCATGGAATATCTCCCCACAATATCTGTGCTAGGATCTTACTTTGGCTCAGTGCTTTCAAATTAAAAGTTAAGAATCCAGAAAGATACTTATTTTCTGATGGGCAGAGACACAATGGGTTTTCAGAGTTAACTGTTCAATTAAGTTTAATCATCCCGAACATTCCTCCAGCCTGGATATCACAAGTAGTTTTATTTTTAGTAATGACAATGAGAGCAAAGAGAAGTAATAGCGCTTTTAACACTCTGAGTAACAACCATCTTCCATTATTGGGAAACATTCACACATTCTCAGCCTGACAATTTTGAAGATATCAAACTTGAGCCACTTTATACATTGGACTGGGTGAATAGTTTACAAACATGAAATAAAAGGTTACTGCATATGCTAAATGCTCATGATGTTGGGGTAACAGATTAGAATGGATACAGGATCAGTTAACTACCAAGAAACAGAGATAGATAAATGGGTCATTTTCAGATTGGCAAACTGTATAGTGAACTGTCACAGGCATCAGTGCTAGAGCCTCAACTATTTTTGCTTTATATTAGTAATTTGAATGAAGGGGCAGACAATGCTGTAGCCAAATGTGCAGATGATACAATAATTGGTGGGAAAGTAAGGTATGGGGAGCGCACAAAGATCTGCAAAGGGATATTGCTAAGTTAAATAAGTGGGCAAAAGTTTGCCAAATGGAAAGTAATCTTTACGTTTTCAAAAGATGTGCATCTCACCTGCAAGGCTAACATGTGTTGCCCATCTCTAACCGCTTCTTGAACTGAATGGTTTGCTAGTCCTCATTTCAAGAGAGTTGGGAGTCAACCATTTTGCTGTGGAACATGTGGAGGATATTGAGGATAGTAGATTTGCTTCCCTAAAGAACACTAGTGAATGAGTTTGATATTTACAACTGTCAAGAATGGCTAGATTCTTACTACAGATTTTTTGTTGAATTTCAATGCAGTATCTGTCATGGTGGAATTCGAACCCACGTTCAAACTCATTATTCTGAGTCCCCGAATTACCAGACCAGTGACATTACTATTTTGCACAATTTCCCTTCTAAAAATGGGAAAATCTAAGGTTATTCACTTTAGTGGGAACAATATAAGAACAGAGTTTTTTTAAAATTGGGAGACAGTGAAAGATGTTGCATACAGAGGGACCTGCATGACCTTGTCCATGAATCACAAAGATGAGTGTAAAATAAGTCATTAGGAAGGCACATAGGATCATAAGATCATAAGACACAGGAGCAGAAGTAGGCCATTCAGCCCATCTAGTCTGGTCTGCCTTTCAAAAAGCTCATGGCTAATCTGATAATCCTTAATTCCATTTTCTGGTATTTTCCCCACAACCCTTGATTTCCTTATTGATTAAAAATGACTGTCTCAGCCTTGAATATATTTAATGACTAGCCATCATCAGTTGTCTGTGGGGAAGAATTCCACAAATTTACAAAGCTCTGAGAGAAGAAATTCCTCCCATCTCTGTCCTAATGGTGTGACACCTTATTCTGAGATTATGCCCTGTGGTCCTAGACTGTCTCTCAAGGGGAAACAATCTTCCTGCATCTCCCCTGCAAGTCCTTTAAGAATCTTGTATATTTCAACAAGATTGCCTTTCATTCTTCTATATCCCAACGAGTACAGGCCCAATCTACTCAAATTTGCCTCATAAGATAGTCCTTCCACACCTGGTACCAGACTAGTGAACCTTGTTTGGATTGCCTTCAATAATTTCCTTAGATGAGTGGCCTAAAACTGTTCAGAGTAGTGTCTTGTACAGTTTAGCCTGCCTACTACTTTTTCCATGCTCTCTGAAATAAAGTCCAGTACAGAATTTGCTTTCACTATTACCTGTTGAATTTGTATGCTAGCTTCTTATGATGTGGAGGTGCCGGGTTTGGACTGGGGTGGACAAAGTCAGAAGTCACACAACAGCAGGTTATAGTCCGACAGGTTTATTTGAAATCACAAGCTTTCGGAGTGTAGTCCCTTCACCTGGCGAAGGGGCCATGCTCCAAAAGCTTGTGATTTCAAATAAACCTGTTGCAGCATAACCTGGTGTTGTGGGCTTTTTCTGAATTATGCACAAGGACTCCCAAAATCCTCTGTTCTGTAGTTTATTCCAATCTTTCTCTATTTAAATAATATTCAGCTCCTCTATTCTTCTTGCCAAAATGCATTACCTCACATTTCCCCACAGTATACGCCATCTGCCAAATTTTTGCCCACTCACTTAACCTGTCTATATCTCACTGAAGACTATGTGTACTATCCTCATCACTTGTCTTCCCACCTATTTTGTGCCATCCACAAATTTGGCTATAGTACATTCTCATTCATCATCCAAGTCTTTAATAGATCTTGGAACTAATTTTGGCCTCAATACTTCTCATTGCAAAACTACACTAGTTATAGATTGCCAGACAGAAAATGCCTCACTCATCCCAAATCTCTGTCTTCTATTCTTTAGCCAATGGCTCTATCCATGCTAATATACTACCTCCAACACCCTGCCGTGTGGCACCTTATCAAGCCCCTTCTGAAAAGTCAAATATATTACATCCACTGCTTCCCCTTTATCTATCCTGCCTGTTGTCTCCACAAAGAATTCTAGTAAATTTATCAGGTATGATTTCCCCTTCATGACAACACACTAATGCTGCTTAATCATGTTATGCATTTTAAATACTCCTTTGTTACATTCTTTACAATAGATTATCATTTTTCCAGATCAGACATTAAGCTAACTGGCCTATAGTTACCTTTTTCTGACTCCTATTTTTAAATAAAGGTCTTAAATTGGCAGTCTTCTAAACCGCTGAGACTTTTCCAGAATCTAAGGATTCCTGGAAGATTACTACCAGTGCATCCACTATCTCTGTAGCTACCTCCTTTAAGATCCTAGGATGCATCTCATCAGGTCCAGGGGACACATTGGTCTTTAGCCCTATTAGTTTCTCTAACACTTTTTCTCTAGTGACAGTTATGTATGTATTTCCGGTCCTTTTGCCCCTTTAGTAATTTTTGGACACTACTTTCTCCTCTAATTTTTTTTGGTTCTCTTTTGTTTGTTTTCAAAATTTTCCCAATCCTTTGGCTTACCACTAATATTTGCCACATTGTAAGTCTTTTCTTTCAATCCGATGCTTTAGTTCCCTGGTTAACCATTGTTGGTTTACCCCCTTCCGAGAATTCTTCACCCTTACTGGAATGAGGAATATTTCCTTTTTGGAATATCCTGTTCTTCAAATGGAATACTGGTCTTTCTTGCAAAGGGGGTGGAATATAAAAGTAGGGGAAAAGTAAGTTTCATCTGTACAGCTCATTGTTAAGACCTTGTCTCGGGTTGTGTGGACAATTTTGGTCTCCACACTCAAGGAATGATATAGTTGCATTGGAAGCAGTTTGAAGATTTATTGGGTTGATTCCTGGTTTGAAAGTCTTGTATAAATTATGCCTATATCCATGGGGGTTTAGAAGATTATGAAGTGATCTTACTGAAACATATAAGATCTTGAGAGGACTGGATCAGATGGATATTTGGAGGATATTTTCTTTAGTGGGGGAGATGAGAATTAGGGGACAGTTTAAAAAGGTCTCCCTTTTTAGAAAGAAATGAGGTCATTTTATTTTCTCATAGTCACTACAATGTGAAATTCTTTTCCACAGAAAACAGTGGAGGCTGGGTCTTTAACATTATTCAAGGCTGAGTTTGAGAGATTCTTGATAGACAGACAAGTACAGGCGTAAAGGCAGACATGAAAGCAGAGACGAGACCGTAAGCAGATCAGTCATGATCTTCCTGAATATTAGAACAGGCTTGAGAGCTAAATGAAAAGCCCATGCTCCTAAGTCCCATGATCCTATATTCTACAGAAATCAGTAGAGGCTGGGTAACTGAATGTATTCAAATTGAACAAATTTTTGATCAACAAAGGAACTAAGAGCTATGTGAGTTAGGCAGGTAAGTGGACTTAAGGCTATAATCAGGTAAGTCATGATGTTAATGATTTTCAAAGCTAAATCAATGGGCTGAATGGACTGCTCCAACTCCTATTTCTTATGTTCATACAGCATGGAGAGAAGGAGAAAGGCATAAATCTCTCTTCCTGACACAGATGTGATCCAATGTACTGGAGGCAAATGAGCACTGCACTAGGAACCCTTCGTTAAACAGATATGAAATCATTCCCTGACTACAATGGATTTGGTTCTCACAGTGAAATGGGCCAATGTAAAATCTGGTATTCACTACAGAGCAAACTTCTCCCTCACACTGCAGCTTAAACCTAGTTACTGGGCTGCAGGATGATGTTAACTCAACGAACAAATTTATGGAACAACTTTTTATAGCTCCAATTGACTCATTATTATTGGAACGGCTTAATTCTTTCCACCCATGGTACTCAGAGAGTTAAAAAATAATATGCTGTTGTACAACAAAATTATTCAAAACAATCACTGAAAATAAACTGGAAATAGTTGAACAAACAAAAGAAATCACATGAAGAGACACAACTTTAAGAACTAAACGAGAAAATGAGTAAAGATCAATCAATCCACAATGAATTAGTAGATGGAAACATCAGATGTAACAAGAATATTGGACTTGCTGGACAAGAAAAGACGAAGGTCTATCAGATTCACCTTATACCATACTGGTAGTTGGACAATGCAACAATGGTTGATTAATCATAATAGTAAACCTCTACTAACAGACACAAACATGAGGACAAGAAAACCTTACCAGTGGAGAGCTTTAGATTGCATGTCTAAATTCCCCGTTTCCTCTGAGCAACCTACACTCACATGTCATATCCAAAATTATTCATGGACTGGATCCCATAATATTATTTTCTCAATGAAATCTATCTTACTTCCATTTGGATGAGCTAATAGAATCACCAAATTAGAACTGTACGGTAGATAAAGAAGTCATTCAGCTCATCATGTCTGCATTCGCTCTATAATGCAACATCCCACTCAGTGCCATTCTTTTGTCTTCTCCCCTTAACCTAGCATATTTTTTCTGTTCAAATAACCATATAAATCCCTTTCGAGTGCCTCAATTGAACCTGCCTCCACCACACGCTCAAGCAGCGCATTCCAAGACTTAACCACTGCATGAGAATGTTTATCCTCACATCAGCTTCTTTCACTAATTACTTGAAATCTGTGCACTCTCATTCTCCATCCTTTCACAAGTGGGAACATTTTCTTCCTATTTACTCTGTCTAGACCTCTTGTGGTTTTGAGTATATCTCTTCTTAGCCTCCTCTTCAATAAGGAAAGCAGTCCCAACTTCTCCAATCCAAATTCATAGCTGAAATTCCTCAACCCTTGAACTTTCTTGCATTTTCTCCAACATCATTAGAAGCTTCTTAAAGTCTGGCATCCAGAAGTAGGCACTATACTTTAGCTGAGGCCTAACTGGTGTTTTATACAAGTTCAACATAATCTCCTTGCCCTACACACTAAGCTCTTACTAATTAAGACTAGGATACTGTGTACTTTATGAATCATTCTCTCTGCCTCTCCTGCCACGTTTCATGATTTATGCACAATTACATTCATGTTGCTCTGTTCCTGCACACCTTTTAGATTGTACACTTTATCCTTTTCAAGTTTTACACTGTTCTCCCCACAGTTTACAATGTTCCCAAGTTTTGTATCATCCACAAAATTTGAAAGCGTACCTGTATCCAAGCTCCAAATCATTTATAGAAATCCAGAGGTTCCAATGCCAACCTCTAGGGAACTCCAATTTAAACCCTTCCTCAGCCCATGTAACACCTGTTTCCTATTTCTCAGCTATTTTTGGCATGCATATTTCGATTCGCCCTTCTATTCTAAGAGCTCTAACTTTGTTTTTAAGTGTCTTGTGATCATAAGTGCTATGATTCTGCCTTTCTTAATAGATCCTCAAAGAATATGATTTCCCTTCCCTAATATTGCGTTGACTCTGCTAATTTTGTAGTAATTTCTTTTCCTGTTAGTTAGTTAGTTTCTGTTCCTGTGCTGTAATTTTCTTTGTTCTTTGTTTCGCCAATCCACTATCCATGCTAATATGTTACGCCAACAAAATCTGTTCTTATTTTGTGTAGATAAACTAAACACTGGGAGGGTAATCCAGTTACATGGAAGATTATGGAAAATGTTCAAGTAGGGGAGGGCTCAGCAGAGTTTAAAGTTTCCAGAACAAGGAAGAAGACAGACAGTATGGAGAGGGTCAGGAATCTAAGTTCAGGTATAGTAGATAGGAGGATGGCTATGAAAAGGTGGGCAGTCAATGCAGGACTGAAGGTGTTGTACTTAAATAAATGCAGTATACGAAACAAAGTAAACAGCCTTGTAGCACAGATTGAAATTGGCAGGTTGTGGGTATCACAAAGACATGGCTGAAAGGGGATCAGGGCTGGAAACTAAATATCCAAGGGTACACGTCCTGTCGAAAGGACAGGTGGATGGGCAGAAAGGCGGGGTTACCTTGATAGTTAGAAATGAAATTAAATCGATAGCCAGAAGTGATATTGAATCAGAAGGCACAGAATCTTTAATGGGTAGAATTGAGGAACCGCAAAGGAGAAAAGGTTGCGTACAGGCCTTCTAATAGTAGTCAGGATGTGGACAAGAAAATAAATCACGAGCTATGAAAGGCACTATTACAGTAATCATGCAGTACTTCAATAGGGAGGCAGATTGGGAAAATCAGGTTGGTGGAAGATCTCAAGAAAAGGAATTTGTGGAATGTCTATGAGTTGGGATTATTGGAGTAGCTTGTGGGAGAGCCCATTAGGGAACAGGCAATTCAGGATTTGGTGATGTATAATGAGGCAGACTTGAGTAGACAGCATAAAGTAAAGGAACTGCTAAGCGGCAGTGACCATAATATGATAGAATTCAAACTGCAGTTTGAAAGGAAGAAGCTGGAATCAGATCTAACAGGGTGACAACTGAGCAAAGGTAACTACAAAGACATGAAAGACCTGGCCAGAGTTGACTGGAAGGGAGCCTAGCAAGGAAGTCAATGGAGCAGCAATGGCAGGATGTTCTGGCAGTAATTCAGAGGGCACAGCAGAAATTCATCCCAAGGAAGAAGCAGAAGCATACTAAGGGGAGGTTGAGGCTGCCATGGCTGACAAGTGAAGTCAGGGACAGCACAGAAACAAAAGCAAAAGCATATGATAGTGAAGATTCATGCGAAGTCAGAGGATGGGGAAGCATTTCAAAGCCAGCAGAGGATAACTAAAAACAGCAATAAGGGTGGAAAAGATGAAACATAACAGCAAGATAGCTAGTAATATAAAAGAAGATTGCAAGAGTTTTTTGATTTATCTAAATGCTAAAAGAGAGGCAAGAGTGGACATTGGACTGCTGGAACTGAATAGGTACTTTGCATCAGTCTTCAGACTGGAAGACACCAGCAGCATACCAGAACTTCAAGAAAATCGGGAGGGGGCAGAAATGAGTGTAGTGGCCATCACTAAGGTGATGCTGGGAAAGCCAAAAGGTCTGAATGTGGATAAATCATTCGGACAACACTTCAGAGTTCTGAAGGAGGTCGATGAGGAGATTGTAGAGGCATTGGTTGTGATGTTTCAGGAATCACTGGAGTCAGGGATGGTCCAGAATGGCTCATGTAACACCCCTGTTTAAGAAGGGAGGGAGGCAGTAGACAGGAAACCATAGGCCATTGAGCCTGACCTCAGCTGTTCTCAAGATTTTAGAGTCCATTGTTAAGGGATGGGATTGCAGAATACTTGGAAGTCCATGGTAAAATAAGGCTGAATGGGCATGGTTTCATCAAGGGGAGGTCATGCCTGATAAACTTGTTACAAATTTTTTGAAGAGGTAACAAGGAAAATTAGACAATGCAGAGCCAGTGGATGTGATTTCCAGAAGGCCTTTGATAAGGTGCCACACAGGAGGCTGCTAAATAAGACAAGAGCCTATGGTGTTAGGAGCAAGGTACCAGCATGGATAGAGGATTGGCTGACTGGCAGAAGGCAGAGAGTGGGTATAAAGGTGTCTTTTTCAGGATGGCTGCCAGTGACTGCTGGAGTTTTACAGGGATCCATGTTGGGACAACAACGCTTCACATTACACATTAACAATCTGGATGAAGGAACTGAGGGAACATCGTTGCTACATTTGCAGATTGTAGAAGGACAGGTAGTGCAAAGCTGAAGAACTGGACAGGTAATGACAGCGAGCAAAGAAGTGACAAATGAATACAATACGGGGAAGTGTGAGGTTATGCACTTTGGTAGGAAAAATTGAGATGTAGACTATTTTCTAAAAGGGTAAAGGCTTCAGAAATCTGAAGCACAAAGGGACTTGGGAGTCCAAGTTCAGAATTCTCTTAAAGTTAACATGCAGGTTCAGTTGGCAGTTAGGAAGAGCAGAGATGTACTGCTCAGACTGTATAATGCTCTCATCAGATCACATTTGAAATATTGTGAGCAGATTTGGCCCTGCATCTAAGGAAGGATGTGCTGGCCTTGGAGGGGGTCCAGAGGAGGTTTACAAGAATGATCCTGGGGATAATGGGCATGTCATAAGAGGTATGGTTGAGGATTCTGGGTCTGTACTCAATGGAGTTTAGATGAATTGGGGGGGCAGTGGGGCAGGTGAAATCTCATTGCAGCTTACAGAATACTGAGAAGCCTGGATAGAACAGACATGGAGAAGATGTTTGACTAGTAAGAGAGACTAGGATCCAAGGGCACAGCATCAGAGTGAAGGACAGCATTTATAACAGAGATGACAAGGAATTTCTTCAGCCACAGGATGGTTACTACGTGGAACTCATTGTGCAATGGACTGTGGAGGCCAAATCACTGAGTGTCTTTCAGACAGTGATAGCCAAGTTCTTGATTTGTTAATGGGGAGAAGGCAGTAGAATGGAATTGAGAAACATAAGTCATAATCGAATGGCAGAGCAGACATGATGGACAAAATAGCCTAATTCTGCTCCTGTATCTTATGTTTTAATGGTGTAATACCCTTTTATGTGACATCTTAATGAATTTTCCACCTTTGGGAAATTTAAAACACTACATCTATTGGTTCCCAATTATCCATCCTGCTTGTTGCATCCTTTAATATATGCGTGAAACACAATTTTTCTTGCTTGTTGATACATTGTTTTTCAACTATCTTTCTCTTAATTTCTGAATAACAAATTCCAACATTTTCCCAATGACAGATGTTAGATTAACTGGTCTACTGTTTCCTGCTTTCTGTCTCTGTCCTTTCTTGGATAAAACAATAACATTTATGTTTTTCCAATCTGCTGGCACTTTTTCAGAATCTTGGGAATTCTGGATGATTACAACCAATGCATCTACTACCTCTGCAGCTACTTCCTTTAAGGTCCTAAGATGGAGACCATCAAATCCAGGGATTAGTCAGCCTTTATTCATGTTAGTTTTCCTAATACTTTCTTCAAATGATAGAAACTGTTTTAAGTTTCACCCTTTTCTTTGCCCCTTGATTTTATCAATTATTTTTAGAATCATTCTCAGTCTTCTTCTGTGAAGAAAAATACAAAATATTTGTTCAAAGCCTCTACCATTTCCTGATTTTCCATTATTAATTCAGCTTCATCATCTAAAAGACCGACATCTACTTTAGCTTCCGTCACACTGGACACTGTTGTGTCTGAGGAAGTACACTGGCAATGCTTTACCCAAGGAAATTAAACATATGCCACTAGGTACAAAAACAAAAAGTGCTGGGAAAATTCAGCAGGTCTGGCACCATCTGCGGAGAGAGAAATAGAGTGAATATTTTGAGTCTGATGTGACTCTTCTTTGGAACTGAGTAATACGTTACCCAAAAAAATTAAATCACTCGATACCGATTAAGTGAAGCAGCAAATGGCATATTTGGAGCGGTGGATCCAATACCTTCTCCAGCTCTTGTGGTGCTGATGTCCAGGTCATCTCGAGTTCCATTTTGTGCTTCCAGATATGTTGCTGGGACCCAGCCCTGCTCCTCCGCTGTACTCACAAACCACCAACCTGAAATGGAGAAAGCAAAAATTGAACTCAGCACTGGTAGTAGTATTTCAGAAAAATCTAGCATTGGCCTTGTGATATTTTTGTACAATGGTCATCTAAACCATGAAAAATACGGTTAAAAATACTGTTAAGCTTGGGCTGTATCAGTAGACAGCCAGCATGAAATTGGGAGACTTAAAGCAGGACAAGAAAATTGTGGACAGTTCAGAGTTAGCACAAGATCAAGTAGGCAGCATAAAACAGCATGAGAGAGCAGTAGAGATTTTTAGGTTTGAGAGATATAGAAAATTATAAGTGTGATTCCACTGGAAAACAGTTTTAAGGAGACCACAACTTGAAATGGATGGGTGAGTTTCAAAAATTTTCAAAAGGTGATACCGCAGGGAAAATAAATTCATTAAGTGGCACCAGGAGCCAGCACAGGTTGAATGGTAACAGAAACAGAAATTGCTAGAAAAACTCAGCAGGTCTCACAGCACTTGTGGAGAGAAAGTAGAGTTAACATTTCAGGTCCAGTGACCTATCTTCAGAACAGGTTGAATTGTGACTTTGGCAAGTAAAGGCTGGTAAGTATTTCTACTGTTCTACATTTAATGTGAAAATTGGTCTTTAGTTTAGATTAAGAGTATTTAAAGTATAAGGAATAAGTTAAGCTCCCTGTTATTTAATTAATGTTCCTTGCACGATAAGTAGTAAATGGAAATAGAGTAATTTAAGGGTAAGTCATGGCAAGGTAGCTTGATCCAGTGAAATGCTCCTCCTGTGCAATATGGGAAGTAGGGACACTTTCAGTGTCAAAGGTGACCACTTGTGCAGGACATATACTGAGAGCTACTGGAAATCTGTGTTTTGGATCTGGAGCAGCAACTGGAATCACTGCAGACTACACGCAAGACTAAGATTTTCGTGGACAGTATATACAATGAGATGGTCACACTGCAGCTAAGGAATGCAAAGGCAGAAAGAGAAGGGTGATTGTCAGACAGTAAAAGCATCAAGTAAGTACTGCAGGCCATAAACCTCTCTACCAGGATTTTTTGTTTTGGATACAGCTGGGGGAGATGAGATCTCAGGGAATGCAGTGAGAACCAACTCCAAGGAACCAGGAATGGCTTTCCTGCATGGGGGAGAGAATTAAAGAGTGGGAAAGCCACAGTGATAGGGGATTATATCAAAGGGGAACAGATAGATGTTTCTGCATCCAGAGACGTGACACCAGGATGATGTTATGGCCGACTGGGGTAGTACGCCATAAACTGAGCCCCACTGCTCCTGAAGTCGTACCATATATTAAAGTTTATTTTACAAAGTACGCACAGTACCCCAATTTATCTGACTTTCAGACCAATATTGATAAAAAGCATGGACCAGATTTCTGTCCTAAACAAGAATTATTTTTTATTATAAGTAATTAAACAACAGCTACAGGTAAACAGAAATCAACCATTGGCATATAACAATACCAACTAAAACTTTAATTCTCATAAGTTCCTCTTACACATAGACAAACAAATAAGGAAAATAAATTATTGGCAGAGGTAGAGTAAAACGGAAAATCAATTCAATGGTCTTTGCTTCCCAATGCTGTTGATCCTTCTTTAGCTAGCAGGTCCTCGAAGTTCAGTTGTCTTTCTCTGCAAGTTTCCACTGGTTCATTTCAAAAATGTCTCTGATTTATCCCTTCTTGCTGCAAAAAATCAAATCTTGGATAGCCTACCCCTGAGGTGATTATCAAATATTAAGATTATCAAAACACGCTCAAAGAATTCATCCGGCACATTCTAAAGTTGTTTGCCGAGTCAATGTTCAGATTAAATCACTTAAAGCACTGTAGCATCCTCGTTGCATACATCTCTAATTTAATGCCTTTACGGCTTAATGCCGGCCCTTACCTCACTGTTACTGTTTGGAGGGCTGTAGACAACTCCCACTTTTGTTTTCCACCTCTTGTTACTTCTTAGCTCCACCCAGATTATTTCCACATTTAGATTTCCTGCACGAATATCCTTTTTCACTCTTGCATCAATTTCATCTTTCACTAACAAAGGCCATCCGATCTCCTTTTCCATTTTGCCCGTCCTTCCTACAGGTTGAATATCCTTGGATCTGCAGTTCCTAGCTTTGATCACCTCAAATTATGTCTCAGTAATCAGAATCATATCCTAACCATTTACAAATATTTGCACTGTTAATTCATCTACATTACTGCAAATGTACTGTGCTTTCAGACTTGTCCTTATGACACTTTTACACATTTCTTTTGCATTCCACATGGCTTGTACTTAGCCCCTGTTTCGTCGGACTTCCACTTTTGGTTTTTACTTTTCTATCTTTCATTTCCTTCTTTGTTTCCCTCACCCTTGTCTCTCCACTTAGATCCCCATGCCCCTGCCATTCTAGCTTAAGCTACAGTATTAGCGAATGGCCTGGTGATGATATTGATCCTGATCCTATTGGGATGCAATACATTCAACGTTTACAGATTTCAGATTGATTTCTTAGAATTGGTCAAAATGTCTTTCAAGTTTCTAATTCCCTCTACTGTATATCATCCCTCCAGCCATGCATTCATTTGGTCTATTCTATTTGAGATTTCATTAGAAAGTGGTGCTGGGAGTGATCCTGAGATTACTACCTTTCAGGTCCTGTTTGGAGGTGGGGTCCAAATATAATATTTCCAAATTTGCAAATGATTTCTTAAATAGGAAGTTGGAAGATGTAGAAGTAAAAGGGACCTAGATATCTTTGTTGATGTATCACTGAAGGCTAATATGCTGTTGGAGTGAGCTATTAGTAAGGCTGATGGAATGTTAACCTTTGTAGGAAGAGTATTTGAGTACCAGGGGCAGTGAAGGCTTGCATTAATTATAGAAGAGCTTGAACAGACCACACGTGGCTTACTGTGTGCAGTTTCAGCCTTCCTATCTCAGGAAAGATGTTATTTCCATAGACAGAAAGCAACAAAGGTTCACCAGACCTGTTCCTTGGAATTCAGGGCTGTCCATGAGGAGAGATGGGGAAAACTGTATACTGTATACTTGAGAGTTTCAAACGATGAGATATGATATAATTGAAACTTTAAAAATACTGAAAGGGATAGATGGGGTGGATTCAGACAAGCTATTTCCCCTGGTTGGGGAGTTTAGAACCAGGGGGTACAATTTAAAAATTAGGGGATGCTATTTTTGTCTGAGATGGAAAAAATTACATTACGTAGAGGTTATGAACCTTTGGAATTCTCAACAATAGAGGGTGTGGAGGCTCAGTGTTTGAGTATGTTTAGGTGAGAGATTGATAGATTTCTGATTGCCAATGGTGTACAGTGTTATGGGGACGAGGTGAGAAAAAGGCATTAAAAAGTGTTCTATCAGCCATGAATGGCTTCCTCCTGTTCTTATGTTCTTTGGCAGGTGGTGGCAAGCTGCCCTCTTGAATCACTGTACTCTATGTGTTGTAGGGGCACCCAATGTGCTGTTAAGGAGAGAGTTCCAGAATTTTGACCTAGGGGCAGTGAAGAAAGAGCGATATAGTTCCAAGTCAGGGTGTCTTTAGGTTTGGAAGGAAACTTGCAGCTGGAGGTGTTCTCGTCCATCTGCTGCTGCTGTCCTACTTGGTGGAAGTTGCAGGTTTGGTAGGTGTTGTCAGAGCTTTGTAGAAAGTAAATACTGTTGGCAAAATGTGTCAATGGCGGAGGGAACAAATGTTGAAGGTGATTGAAGGGATGCCAATCACATGGCCTTGCTTAGTCCTGAATTGTGCCAAGCTTCATGAATGTTGCGGGAACTGCTCTCACCCAAGTGAGTGGACAGTGTTCCATCACACTCCTGACCTATATCTTGTAAATGGTGGCCAGGCTTAGGGGAGTAAGGATAGAGTTACTTGGCATACCCCTGATCTGCTCTTGCATATGCATTATATGTGTGACTGGTCCAGTCCAGTTTCTGGTCAATGGTAATCCTCAGGCTGTTAATAATGATAGAATCCATTGATGGTAATGCCACTGAATGCCAAGGGGAGACAGTTAGATTCTCTCCTGTTTGTGACGGTCATGGCCTGTTCTTTGCACGGCATGAATGTTACTTGCCATTTACCAAACCAAACCTGGATATTGTCCAGGCCTTCCTCCATTTGGACATGAATTACTTCAATTTCTGATAAGTAACAAATGGTGTGGAACATTGTGTATTCATCAGAGAACATCCCTACCTCTGACATTCTTATGGAAGGAAAGTCACTGTTAAAGCAGTTGAAGACTTTGGGCCTAGGACACTACCCTGAAAATATCCTGCACAGCTGTCCAACAACCACAACTATCTTACTTTGTGCCAGGTATGACCCCTGAGAGAAAAGTTTTCCCCCTAATTCCCATTATCTCTAGTTTTGCTAGGGATCCTTGATGCCACACTCTGTCCAATACTGCCTTGATGTCAACAGCAGTCACTCTCATCTCACTGCTAGAGATAAGCTCTTTTGTTTGGACAAAGGCAGTAATGAGGTCAGGTGGTGAGTGACCCTGGCGGAATCAAAACTGTGCATCAGTGAGCAGCTTATTGCTGATTAAATGCTACTTGAATGCACTGTTGATGACCTTTTCAATTACTATTCTGATGACTAGAGTAGATTAATGGGGTGGAAACTGGCAGGTTGGATTTGTCCTGCTGTTTTTTTGTGGACAGGACATACCTGACAATTTTCCACACTCCAGATGCCAGTGTTGTAGCTACACTGAAACAGCTTGGTCAAGAGTAGTTACTTCTGGAGATCAGGCTTTCAATGCTATCAAGGGCCTTCACTGT
This sequence comes from Ginglymostoma cirratum, assembly GCA_024137785.1. Lineage (NCBI taxonomy): Eukaryota > Metazoa > Chordata > Chondrichthyes > Orectolobiformes > Ginglymostomatidae > Ginglymostoma > Ginglymostoma cirratum. The sequence continues at coordinate 15,004,029 of JAHRHZ010000140.1, read as the reverse complement.
TTCTTGCTGTCACGTGGAATGATTTGATTAGGCTGAAGACTGGCATCTGTGATGGTGGGACTTATGGAAGAGACTCCTTTGGATAATCCAGTCATTACTTCTAAAGATAGTTGTGAAGCCTCCAACTTTGTTTTCTGCATTGTAATGCAGGGCTACCCCATTATTAAGAAAGGATAATTGCAGAGATGCCTCCTCCTCCAATTAGTTGTTCAATACCATTTATTATATTGTGTGGCAGGGTTGCAAATCTTAGATCTGATCCGTTCATTGATATTGTCTTCAATGTGAAGACTCCACTAGTACTATGCAGTGGTCACTCCTAACAATACTGTCATGCACTATACCACTGCCTCCCCTTATAACCACCTCCAAGTTGAGATGTGGAGGTCACAAGCACCAGTATATACTTAGGAAAGTTATATTTGATCCCTGTACAAATGATGCAAATGCTTTAAAGTCTTTTTTCAAATATTTTGCAAAAGCAGATTCCACAAACATTTTAAAGCAACTACAAATTTTTCTTACATTACTATTTCCAGGTCAAAGGCTGTCATGAATCATTAACATAACTTTTAAATAGCTAAGATATCTGTATAATGCTTGTAACACTTCACTTGTAATAGCCTCCCAAATTGAAAATATCCTTTTTATTCCTACTCTCTTGTTTTTTGTCCTTTCATCACTTCTCTATGTTACAGAAACTCATAAGACCTCAACAACCTTTTAGCCAGCACCTTGTCAAATGCCCCTGCCAAATCCAAATATACTGTATCAAGTTGTTTGTACCCTGTTACATATTTCAAAGGCTACAGCTGATGTTCAAAGGTCTCCCTTTCTGAAAACAATGCTGACTCTGCTTAATTGTATTATGATTTTCAAGTGCTCTGTTACTACTTCTATAGAGATGGATTGCAGCATTTTTCTGATGTCTGATGTCAAGCTAACTCACCCATAATTTCCTGTTTTCTAACTCTATCCTTGAATAGTGGGATTACATTTGCTTCCTTTCAATTCACTGGGACTATTCCATAATCTGGAGAAACAATCTGCTGCCAACATGTTTATGGGAATAGTTAAAATATCAGAGCACTTTTATCAGCTTCTTCTGTATTATATTTTCTTCATTGCTAATTCTGGGTGAACAACATTCTGGTACTTGGCTCTTACAGACAGCCTGGCAGTAAGTTTAATAAGCTTACAAAGGAGAAAATGTAATTATATGGCATGTCCCTGCCATATGGACTATGCATTGTATATTACCAGGCTCCTTATATCCTGCTTTAGGCTTAAGTCTGCAGAGTTCTCCAAAGTCCAAAATGACTTCTGAAACATAAATACTTGGAGTGAACTTGTGATAATTGCTTTTCCAGGGCCCCTTTGTGCTGTTGGTAGTCTGTTGATTTCCATGGAGACAGTGCTGAGCAACATTAAATTTATAAGGCCTTTGCTTTATGAGTAAAGCACATATTAATTTTATTTTTACTATTTACTTGAATAAAAAATTCCCCTGGAGAGACTGAGCTTCTGCTTTAGTCAGTCACATTCTAAGATTTGGACTTTCACAGAATGTTTTCAAATATTTCAAGCTTTGACTTTGCAAATGTGATTAACAAAGGTAAGGATGAAGAGGTCCTAAAACTCTCAATATTTACACATTAGGGTGAATTGGGAGCCTGTTAAGTAAAGCAGCATACTTTAAATGGTGAGCAAACTTGGGGTATAATCTACAAATATTTCATTTTTTCAAACAGGTCTCTGAGGCCTACTGGTGTGTGAGGGAAAATGTTCCATTTATTATGACAATAATGTACACCATGTATCTCAAAATGCCACTAATTTGCGGTGATTGAATATGTCAAATCCTGGGTGTTTGGCCAGCGTCTTGAAACAATAATTCCACAATACTATCACTCCTCCATTAAAGGACTGTCATATACATATAATTATACATTTTCCTTTGTAAATATTTCATTTTTTTCTTAAGTCTTTGAGCCTAGATGTACACAAGCTATGTAGATAAGATGCACGTAGGATAGCAGTACATAGATTTAGTTGAAAAGGGGCAAAAGTGTTTAGCAGAAACTAGGGGAGGTTTCTGAGTTTCAGTCGTATGGATCTGTCTCTAGATGAGGTAAATAAAGTGGATCATGTATCTGATGGAAGACATTTAGATAACAAAGATAATAATAATGGAGGTTTTAGATCAGCTTTGGAAAATGACAAGGTGCAATCTGAAGTGAAATTGCAATTGCAATGGAGTAAGAACAAGAGGTCCAGGAATCAAAGATTGGAAGGCAAAATTGTAATGAAACAACAGGCACCTAAAACTTGCCCAATCTAACAGATACATGCTCAATGATGTTGGAAATGTACTTAAATGTTTTCATAAACAGATTTAAACAGTTAATTACAGTTTTGTTTCTACTTCAGATTCCTCATTATTAAAGAAAACTATCACTGATTTCTTAAACACAAGTTTGTGTCTGGCTGATTTAGTTGAAGTTTTAATGAGGTAACAGAGAGAGTTAATGATGGCAATGCAGTTTATGTGTCGTACGTTGACATTCAAACTGTGTTTAGTGCAGTGCCACATACTCAACTTGCCAGCAAAATTGAAGTGAAAATAAAAATTATGACATGCATATGAAGTTAACGGAGTGACAGGATGCAGAAAATATTAGTGAATATTTAATTTTTGGACTGAAGGAATATATTTGGACAATATTAAGGCCACCGCTTCTCTTGATCTATATTAAAAACCAAAATTTGATTATACAGGTATGAGGTATAAACCTCAACACAGAGTATATGTTCCAAGATGTAGGATGCTTCAGCTGGAGTTCGTCTGCTCTGTCCATTTCTTTCTTACTTCTTTCTCTTTTGGTGTTTATTTTCTTCTCTTCTTCACACTTGGCCTCAGTGCAGACCCGGCGAGACATCGTCTTGGCCTAGCCCACGGCGGTCTCCTGGCAGCACATGGTAGTCTCTCGGTCTGGCATGGCGGTGTCTTGGCCCAGTCTGTTGGCAGCATATAGTGGTCTCCCAGTCCTGGTGTGGAGGTCTCTCACCTTAGTCCCTCAGTGACACATGGCAGTCTCTTGGCTCAGTGTTTCAGCCCAGTCACTTGGTGGCCCGTGGCAGTCTCACAACCCATATCTTTCAGTGGCCCATGGCAGTCTCTTGGCCCAGTGTGGCAGTGGCTCGTGGGTCCTGCTCAGGCATGTTCTGGAGGCAGTAGGAGGAGATGGGGTAGGTGGTAGCTTCAGCAGCAATGGCATTGCGGCCCAACATGGGAAGAACGAGCGGTGAGGAAAGTCCCTTGGTTTCTGTCGTGGTGGCGTTGAGAACAGGCAGCTGAGGTCTACCAGACAGCTAAGGGGAAGACTTATCAATTGAACTTATAGTCATTGAGCCAGAGATACACAGCACGGAAACAGACCCTTCGATCCAACTCATCCATGCCAACCAGATATCCTAAATAATTTAGTGCCATTTGCCAGCCAGATATCCTAATAAATCTAGTCACATTTGCCAGCATTTGGCCCATATCCCTCTAATGCCTTCCTATTCATTGTAATTGTATCAGCCTCCACCTCTTCCTCTGGCATTTCATTCCATACACGCACTGCCCTCTGTGTGAAACAGTTGCCCCTGAGGTCCCTTTTAAATCTTTCCCCTCTTACCTTAAACCTATGACTTCCAGTTTTGGACTCCCCCACCCTGGGGAAATGACCCTGTCTATTTACCATATCCATGCCCCTGATGATTTTATAATCCTCTATAAGGTCACCCCTCAACCTCTGATGTTCCAGGGAAAAACAGCCCCTGTCTATTTAGCCTCTGCCTGTAGCTCAAACCCTTCAAACCCATTCCTTTATTTTTCTAGTTTATATTAAGAAGGACGTTAACTATTATCTTATTTCTTTATTTTTCTACTTATTCTATGAAGGTAATGCTTAACTTCTAATTTTTTAAAACTTTTTTTCTCAAGTGTTATTAACCAAGTACCTTGGTACCTAAGATGGCGCAATGCATGGCGACATTTTGAACTTTCACTGTACTTCAGTACTCCTGTACGTGAGTACACATGTCAATAAAATCTAAATCTAAATCTAGGACACTGATTCACAATTTTTAGATGTGACTAAACGTGAAAGCATTGTTAACGGGAGGAGGTCAGTTACAGACTTCTAAGCACATGGACAGGCTGGTGGAATGATTGAACACAGGATTTAAGAACCTCCTGGAGACCGATAACTTTAAAAAAAAAATTCAAACTTCCAGTTCATAACTAAAAGAGCAACACAAGGTTTTATAATTCAAGACACGGACTGTAACAAGTAACAAAAAATTCTATTTACAAACATTATCATTATAGGCAACGTATACTTTGAAGTTCAGAACAGAAGTCCCCCTTTTATTCTTAGCCCAGTTGGAAAACAAACCACACAGATACCTGTTACACTGTCCTTCAGTACACATTCCATTTTCATAAAATCAGTCACAAGAGATTCTTAACTCCTGAGGTTTATTATTTCAGTTTCTTTTCTCAGCCTCTGAACCACTAACTTTAGAACTGAGTTCCTGGTGAGAAAACTACTGAAGATCTTCCATCTAGCACAAGCCAGGAATGGTTTCCAGTCTCATTTTAACTCCTCATGAACTACCTTCTTTTCAATCAAAGCATCAGCGTCTACCTGCATTTCTGCCTGGTGATTCATAGAGCCTTTGGTTTCTAGCTGCTCTCCCTCTCTCTCTATCTTTACCAGACCTGAGCCAATTGACCAAGTTTTCAGGACTATCTTAGAAATCCGTCACTGATAGACCATTTCCATAACAACCTGAATCTCATGGGGTTTGTATCCACGTAGAGATATTGAATAAGCAACCTTAAGAGCTCAACTCTCTCCCTTTTTATGGAAAAAAAAACACAGGATTTAGGAACAGTGTTAGGTAATTTGGCTTTTCAAAATTGTTGCATTATTCAATGAGATCATGGCTGATCTGTTTATGGTCTCACTTCACTTAGCTGTTTGCCCTTCATAATCCTTGACACTCATATTTATCAAAAATATATCTAACACAAATGCAGTTTCAACACAAGTGGTGTTGTCGAGACCAAAAAAAAACTGCCTATCACAAATGAGTGACATCATGTATTAACCTTAGCGCTGGGATGATGTAGGATTGAAGTAAAAAGCACATTCACATTGCTTTGTTTGTCCGCAACAAGAAAGGTACTGACATCCCAAAAGACCTGTGCTTGAAAACATAATACAATGTCCAACATTAATGCGATTGGACAACATTTGCTGAGTGTACTAAGAATGATGATAACCAACTTATGTTCGTTGGGTTAGGCTTGTAATGTGACACACTTGCATGTATTGGAAATTTTATTCATTAATATATGGGGACCTGTCTCTTTCAGACAGATAGAATATGGACACCTATTACATCTATTTCAAAACCATAAAATAGGTGATAGCAAATCGCACATTGATTTATCACTGCATTGTCTTGACGAGAGTTAACTAACCGATTTAACATTTAAATAAAATTTTGTAGTTCACTGTCAGTCTTCAAACTTGTGCACTCTTAATGGTTTTTTTTTGGCAATCAAGGTCCATACGCACTCTTCTCTTATATGAGATAAATGTTGATTTCCCTTTATATTATTATTCTTGTGAATATCCTGATGGGTTCAACACGAAAAGCTTTGACAGAAACTGCTTTTATTCAGCAATACGCAAGCTCCTGTACTACCAAACAACACTTTACATTTTTATTAATCGAATTCCAGATTGTTTTGTTACTTGAATTTAAATTGGAATAGTTGCCTTTAAAACTCCTACACACAGCGGCACACAAAGGAAAAGTGACAAATATTATGAGTGAAGGGAAACAAAAACACAATCTTTTTCCCTTCTTCGATGATGTCTCAAAGTTATTTGCACAGTAATGATCCGTCTTTAGTTCACTTGTTGCTTGGCTGGACCTGTGTTTTTCTGGTTGTCTTTGGGTTTTAAAACTATTTCTTTCAATGTTTCCAAATGTAATTTTCCCTGCTTATTTAGCAGAAAATTGGAGAGAACAACTTTACAGAGAAACAAGAGTGTGAAGAGCTAGCTTCTTGGAATCTCCTTGCTTCACTCTTGTTCACCTCCACCCCTCTCACTGTGTCTGTGTTAAATTAAATTACACTACTCCAGTGGGTCATGACAGCAGCTATTAATCTGCTAAATCTTCTCTGAACTGTGTTCAATATATTTACATCTTTCCTTAAAGGAGGAAACCAATACTGTCCACAGTACTTCAGATGTGGTCTACCAATACACTGTATAACTGAAGCATATGCATAACTCTCAGCTTTTGTACCTAGAGATGAGAGCAGACATTTGTCCCTGCTCACCACTATTTACTGCACTTAGTTTTGTGTCATACAAACAAACATACAAATGGCAAACAAGGTACAACAGTAGGCCAGAGATAACAAGCATGGGGCTGGATGAACACAGCAGGCCAAGCAGCATCACAGGAGCAGGAAAACTTGACGTTTCGGGCCTAAACCCTTCATCAGACCGAAACGTCAAGTTTTCCTGCTCCT
>JAHRHZ010000140.1:14922130-14987422 GCA_024137785.1 Ginglymostoma cirratum | reverse complement strand
AGGCCAAGCAGCATCAGAGGACCAGGAAAGCTGACGTTTCAGGTCTGAGCCCTTCTTCAGAAAAAAGACCCCTTCAGAAACGTCAGCCTTCCTGCTCCTCTGATGCTGCTTGGCCTGCTGTGTTCATCCAGCTCCACACCTTGTTATAACATGATTCCCTAGCCTCTTTTACATTCCTCTTTCTCACATGAAACATCTAAATCCCGTAATGTTAAGCTGCCAGCCTTGTCCCTCTCTCAACCAAGTCTCTGTAATAGCTATAGCATCATAGTTATATGTATTAATCCAAGCTGTCAGTTCACTATAAGTTAATACAGAGGGACAAATTGATTACATAGGTAAATTGCCAAAAAATATAAAACTAAACAGCAAGAGCATCTACAGGTATATAAAAAGAAAGCACCTGAACCAAGTGTGGGACCTTGCAGGATGGTAACACAAAATCAATTGAAGGGAACAGGGAAATGACAGATAATTATACACAGTCATAGAATCATACAGTATGGAAACAGTCCCTTGGTTCAAATGGTCCAAGCCAACCATGTTCCCAAACCAAACTAGTTCCACTTGCATGTATTTGGTCCAAATCCCTCTAAACTTTGCCTATTCATGTATTTATCCACATTTATTTTAAATGTTGTAACTGTACCTGCTTTCTTTGGCAGTTCATTCTACATAAGAACCACTCTCTGTGTAAAAAAAGTTGCCCCCAAGTCCTTTTTAAAACATTCTCTTCTCACCTTAAAAATATGCCCCCTAATTTTGAACTTCCCGACCCTAGGGAAAAACTTTGCTATTCATGTTATCTATGATTTCAATAATGATCATGATTTTATAAATATCTATATGGTCACCCCTCAAATTAAACAAATATTCTGCACTGGTCTTCACCTAAAAGCTTCCCTCCATCTATAAAGCTGGCCTTGATGAAATCTTATTTCTGTAACTACTTAGGAAGACTTTGCCAATAGTTTACCAATTAAAGGAAGGCCAATAGTCATAATCATAGAATTTTATGGCAAGGAGACCATTGGTTCATGATGCCTGTGCCAATTTTTGGAAAAATCAATCCAATTAGTCACACTTCCCTGCTATTTCTACATAGTCTTGCAAAGTTCTTCCTTTCAAGTATTTATCCAATTAAAGGACCATAAGAGAATTCACTTGTGCAATGTTTCACAGTGTCCAGAAGCATCAAGTGGAATAAATTTCCCAGCTTGTTGATGGCATTGACTATCTAGGTGGTCTGTCCACACAGACTCTTTCTGTAAATAAATGTCAAAAACTGCGTACACAGTGATAACTTTTATGAAACCAGAAGGAAAAGGACTCTGATGGTTTTCTGAATCGGTTTCACTAGTTTTAGACAATTGTGACAAAGAGATGACATAACACAATGCACCAGATGGACTCCTCCATGCTGCAAAATGCTATACCTCTAAAGTATTTTTAATCACCTGTTTGACATGCTTTGACACATCTCCAGAACAGGTGGGATTTGAACGTCAACCTTCTGACGCAGTGGTAGGGACACTAGTACTGTGACACAAAACCCTTTCTCTAACAGTTTTAAACTTCCTGGGATTGAAATGTCATGTAAACTATTTGAAGGCAACATGTTTTGGGTCAGAGCCCAAAGATCAACTGTGATGTATCAGTTACTGAAATGTGTTTGGTGTCAGGAGGGCAAAATGTCGAAGGGAAATGTCTCCAAATGATGCTGATTTCACTTTCAAATATCCATGCTGATGCTGAGTTCATCAATGATGAGCATGGTTAAGACACCATACTGGAGTCTATGGAAATGCTCTGCACTGCAAGAAAATTGGCAGCAGCAGGCGTATGTAAACATATATAAATTTTTGGCCCTGAAATTTTTGTACGCACCATCTTTGGGGCTCTTTGCATTATTTACAATTGTGTTCATATGTACTCTGCTTGGTTCCTGGCATTGTGCACAAAGAATTTACCAATAAAAAAATCTCTAGTTAAGGAAAAAAACAAAAACAGATGAGACTGAATGTGTTGGTTTATGGGCTGTTTAACTGAACTGCAATTACTTTCCAGGGGGTACTTCTTTACAGAGTTCTGTTTGGAATTGTTCTTACTGTGTGGTCAGGAACATAGAAGTAATACTCAAGAGAAACTAGTACCATGAAGTAATTACAAGACACGCAGCCCATCACCTCACTGTTTACATCTATAGTCAGTCACCCCACAGATTGCACATGCATGGTCACCAGCACATGGCAATGCATATATCAGTGTCATGATTTTGTACAAGGCTACTAAACACAACAACCTGACTACCATATCATATGCTGTTCCTATAGGATGTCATTGACACATCCAGGGCTGTTCCACACCTCATGTCTTTGGTCATAGCAATAGCTTTAAATATTAACAGATCTATGGTTAACATTCAAGTACCATAGTCAGATAGTCCTGTACTTTGTCAACTACAGAATTTGATCCAAATGACTAGGACTTGCTGCTTGAAGACTGTAACCCATGTAATAGTGGTGATGATGCTGGTGAAAGTGGGCTTGTTGAAGCACTGTTTTGAAGATTGTAAAATGCTGTTGTGAAGATATCTGGTGCACAGTAATAGATATTCATCTCACTCTCAACCTCATTATGTGGCGATCATTTAGCAGCAAAAGGCCAAGTGCTAAAGTTCCCTAAATTAGAGGTGCTTCAGGGAAATACACTTCAGATTTGGATGAATACCTGACCTTAAAAGCTCTATTCAGTTACTAAAAGCATTGAACAGCTCAGCATAACAGGTGTGGTCAGTCTGACTAGGCCTCTTAAATTGCAGTCATGGGAAATACATCAATTCGCGAACCCACTAAATGAGGCACGGGGAAAGCTGGCAATCTAAGAGAATAATATTTTCATTCTTTCTGCAAAGAGCAAAGCAGAGAGGGAGAAACAAGTGTACGTTAGGTGAAGTTATCAGTCTATTTACTGAATATGGAAGATTTGTAACCCAGCGGTGAAAATTTCTCCTTTTAGACTTCTCTACCAGTCATGTATATTTTTCCCTCCAGTTTAAAAAAGGAAGGAGGATCTTAATTCACAAAACACAATCCACTTCTAAAGCACATTATGTAGCAATGACTACTTTGAAATGCAGGAATTGCTGCACACAGACCTGCCTATATATAATGAAATGGCATATGATAACTAATATACACACATTTTGTAGAGGAACATGTTAAGCTTTCTCCTCATCTCACATCAAAGGAAAATATTGCAGATGTTGGGAATATGAAATAGCCACAGAAAGTAGTGGAAAAACTCAGCCGGTCCGGCAGCAACTGTTGAGTGAGAAACAGAATTAACCTTTTCAAGGAGGGGCAGCATTTTATTTGTACATCTTTCAATCTAGTCCACTGTAATCGCTGCGTGCAATGCAGTCTACTTCACAGTGATGAGACCAAATGCAGATTGGATAACCACTGTCCAGAATACTTCCATTCTCTCCATAGGATTGACCCTGATATTCAAGTTGATTGCCATTTCAATAAATCACCTTACTCTCTAGCTGACATTTCTGACCTGGGCCTACTGCAATGTTTCAATGAAGTACCACACAAGCTCAAGAAACAACACCTCACTTTCCACTTGTAGTGACTGTAACAAGGTCAACCTTGTGGACATCATAGAATTTGAGTTCTCTTAATCTGGTCTAATTAGGGAGCCCTGGCTCACAGATATAAACATGAAGTTCTGCTCACTCTGAAAGCTGGCTCTGTGGAACTGAATAAGTATCAAGGACTTCCACGTGTAAACAAAGCGTTATTTCACGCTTATGCACTTTACACTCTCTAGGACTCAATTTTGAACATGATAATTCCAGAGCCTGACCATATGATGTCTGTTTGCCATTTTTTTCTTACATTCTCTCCAACATCACTCCACCCCATGCCCAACCTTGACTTGTTTACCGTGCTCTCAGTACAGAGGACACATTCCTTCTCTTCCACACCTCAATTCACAACCATTTTAAATTTCTCTTTCTCTTGCACCACCATTAACAACCCTATTGTCTTCTTCACTGGGCTTCTAGAAGAATGGTTCTCTTCGTCCGTCCACCCTGTCAAAGTATATAAAAAAAATTCCAACTCTTAAGTTCTGAAGAAGTCATGCTGTACTTAAAATGTTAACTGAGTTTCCCTCTCCAGATACTACCAGAGCAGCTGAGTTTTGTGTGTTTGCTCTTCAAATAACATACTGCTCTGCTGCAGCAAGCGACCAACATCAATCATAGTGAGGCCTCACTAGGTTTCTATTATGTCTGTTGCTATGCAAAATTGCTTCAAAACATATGATGCTGCTTTAAGCTTCTGCTCTCTGCTGTGATCATTCACTCCCAGTTATTATTCTCAGTTGAGTTATTTGCTGTAACCAACACTTTGTTGGTAATAAACAAAAACAGAAATTGCTGGAAAAACTCAGCAGGTCTGGCAGCATTTCTGAAGAAAAAGCAAAGTAATGTTTTGGGTCCAGTGACCCTTCTTCAGAACTGATTTTGAAATCTTTTCCTAGCTAAGATGGGTGGGATTCACCCCCACTGCTTCCAAGCTCATAGTCCACCGACCCAGCACAGCCTGCTTCTACCTCCTTCCCAAAATCCATGCCTGGGCATACCTATTGTTTCTACATGCTCCTGTACCACTGAATTCATTGCTTCCTACCTTAAACTCTATTCTTTTCTCCCCTTAGCCAATCACTTCTCACTTAAATCTGCGATTCTTCTGACACTTTACATCAATTTCAGAACGTCCAGTTTGTGGGCTCAGTTACCTCCTTTGCACTATGGATGTTGAATCCTTTTACATGTGTATCCCCCAGCAGGATGGTCTCAGGCCTCTCTGCTTCTTCTTGGAAAAAAGGCTTGAACTCTCCCAATCATCCACCACCCTCCTCCAACTGGCCAAGCTCATCCTCACTTTGAACAACGTCTCCTTTAATTCCTCTCACTTTCTTCACGCCAAGGATCTGGCCATGGGTACCCAGATGGGACCCAGCTACGCCTGTCTCTTTGTGGGGTGCATGGAACATTCTTTGTTCCTGTCCTTCTCCAACCTCCATCCACAACTCTCCCAAACACATCGATGACATCATCAGTGCTACTTCTCTCTCTCGTCTGGAATTGGAAAGGTTTATTACTTTCGCTTCATATTTACACCCTGCTCTCACCTTCACCTGGTCCATCTGATTCCTCCCTTTCCTTGCTTGATATCTCTGTTCCATTTCTGGGGATAGACCAGCAACCAATATCCACTACAAACCCAGCAAGTCCCACAGTTACCACAACTATAAATCCTCACACCCTGCTTCCTGTAATGGGTCTATTCCATTCTCCCAGTTTCTCTGTCTCCATCGCATCTGTTCTGATGATGCCAGCTTCAACAAGTGGGCCTCAAAATGTCCACATTCTTCCTCAATCAAGGATTCCCCACTAGCACGGTTGTCAAGGCCCTCAGTCAAGTTCGAACCTTCTCCCACATTCCACTATCATCCCTTCTCGTCTCTTCTGCAACAGCATTAGGGTCCCCCTGGTCCTCAATTACCACCCCACCAGCATCCACATCCAAAGATCATTAGTCACGATTTCCATCATCTCCAGTGGGATGCAACCAACAGACACATATTCCCCTCCCTTCCCTTATCAGACTTCCACAGGAATCATTCCCTCCAGGATACCTTGGTCCACTCCTTGTCCACTCCCAACAACTCCCCACACTCCCATGGCACCTTCCCTTGCAATTGCAGAAGGTGTAACACATGCCCTTTTACTTCTTCTCTCTTCACTATCCAAGGCACCAGATATAACCTCCAGGTGAAGCAGCGATTTGCCTGCGCTTCATTCAATCTGTATTCACTGCTCACATTGTGGTCTGCTCTATACTGGGGAGACAAATTGCAGACTGGATGGCCACTTTACAGAACACCTATTTTCTGTCTGCAAAAATGACCCTGAACTTCCTGTTGCCTGCCACTTGAACACACTACCCTGGCCAACATTGCTGGAGCATTGCAGCAAGCTTGTGACAGCGAAGCTCAGCACAAGCCGGAAGAAGAGCATCTCATTTTCCTTTTGGGACTCCGCAGCTCCAGGGCTCAATATCAAGTTCAATAATTTTACGGCCTGAGCACCTTCTCCCATGTCCTCACAAAAATCCGCACACACCAGGCCTTATCACATGGGGCAGCACGATGGCTCAGTGGTTAGCACTGCTGCCTCACAGAGCCAGGGACCAAGGTTTGATTTCACCTTTGGGTAACTGTCTGTGTGGAGTATACACATTCTCCCCGTGTCTACGTGGGTTTCCTCCCACGGTCCAAAGATGTGCAAGTTAGGTGGATTGGCCATGCTAAATTGTCCCATAGTGTCCAGAGATGTGCAGGCTGGGTGGATCAGCCACGGGAAATGCAGGGTTGCAAGGTCAGAGTAGGGGTGCGTGGATCTGGGTGGGATGCTGTTCGGAGGGTCGGTGTGGACCCGTTGGGCTGAATGGCATGTTTCCACACTGTAGGGATTCAATGATTCTCTCTCCGGGCTCCGTCGCACACCTATCATTTACTCCTCCTGACACCATCTTCAGCATATATATCAACCTTTTCCTAACTACAATCAGTTCTGAAGAAAGGTCACTGGACCCGAAACATTAACTCTGTTTTCTCTCCACAGATGTTGCTAGATCTGATGAGGAGTTTTTCCAGCAATTTCTGTTTGTGTTTCTGATTTCCAGCACATGCAGTTCTTTGGGTTTTTTTTTTGGTTACTTTGTTGGTGATGTATGAAATGTGGTTAGATGCTCCTTTGTGATTTGCCTCATGGTACTCACAAGATGTTGGTATATATATTCAAATTTACATCAGAAGTCCAGACCCAGCATTTTTTGATTCCATTTCATTTGCTGTAGTCTAAAATTTGAAAATATTCTTTTTATACTGACAGTTTCTTCATCAGAAAAATGCAGCATTTTCTTGCACAACAAGATGACATTTGATTCATTGTCCTCATGTCTGAAATTCTTTGAAGAGGTAACTAGCAAGTTCGACAAAGGAGAATCAATGGATGTGAGCTATTTGGATTTGACAAGGTGCCATAGAGGCACCTGCTGAATAAGATAAGAGCCTATAGTGTTAGGAGCAAGATACTAACATGGTTAGAGGATTGGCTGACTGGCAGAAGGCAGATAGCAGGGTTAAAGAAGACTTTTTCAAGATGGCAGCCTGTGACTAGTGGAGTTCCACAGAGGTCAGTGTTGGAACTTCAACTATTCATGTTATACATTAACAATCTGGACAAAGGAATGGAGGGCAAAATTGTCATTGTCGCTAAATTTGCAGATGACAAAAGGAAAGCTGGAGGGACAACTAGTGTCGAGGAAACAAGGAGGCTGTAGAAGGACTTGGGCAAAGGACAAAGAAGTGAGAGATGGAATACCATGCGGGAAAGTGTGAGGTTATGCACTTTGGTAGGAAGGATAGAGGAGTAGACTATTTTCTAATTAGGGAAAGGCTTTGTAAACATGAAGCACCAAGGGATTTTGGAGTCCTAGTTCAGAATTTTATTAAGGTAAACATGCAAGTTCATCGCAGTTAGGAAGCCAGATGCAATGTCAGCATTCATTTCAAGACAATTAGTATACAAGAGCAAAGATGTATTGCTCTGATCAGACCACATTTGGAAGATTGTGAGATGTTTTGGGCCCCATATCTAAAGAAGGTCATGCCGGCCTTGGAGGGGATCCAGACAAGGTTTACAAGAATGATTCCGGGATGAAGGGTTTGTCATATGGGGAGTGGTTGAGGATTCTCGGTCAGTGTTCAATGGAATTTAGAAGGATCGGCGAGGGGATCTCTTTGAAACTTACAGAATCTGGAGAGATTTGGATAGAGTGGACATGGAGAAGATGTTTCCACTAGAAGAGACTATGACCAAGGTCACAGCCTCAGAGTGAAGGCACAAAACTTTAGAACTGAAAAGAGTAAGACTTCCTTCCAGCCAGATGGTGATTACTCTGTAGAGACCAAGTCTTTGAGTCTATTTAAGATAGAGAAAGATGGGTTCTTGATTGGTAAGGGGATCAAGGTTTATGGGAGAAGGCAGGAAAATGGGGTTAGAAACATTTCAGCCATGATTGAATAACGCAGGAGACTCAATTGGCTGAATGGTCTAATTCTGCTCCTCTGTCTTATGGTCTTCTGGTCTTTTTATTTGAGCTATCCAATTAGTCAGACCCCTGTTTTCACTGTTTGCCTAACCCCAGCACCTTCTGTCATTCTTTCAGTCACAACATTCCAGATCATAACAACTCGTAATGCAAACAATATTTACATTTTTCCCCTTGATTTCTTTTCCAGCAGTATGCAAACTTTTAACTTGAATTGTAAAATAGAAAAAAGGCATTCAGCCCACAGTAGCACCACCAATTGAAATACAATCCTAAGTTTTTTTTTTAATAGATCCTTTCAAGTGATGTCTGTACTGGCATGGCCAGTATTTGATGCTGTAAAATTGGCCTTGAGAAGTGGAGAGCTACCTTCTTGAATCACTGCAGTTCGTGTGGTGTAGGTGTGCCCATATATATATGATTTTATAATAATCTCATAACGTATAATACATGATTTTGACACAACAAAGTGAAAGAAGTCAGGATGGTATGTGACTTGGAGCAGAATTTGAGGATGGTGATATTCAGTGTGCTTTTGTTGTTCTTGTTTTTCTAGACGGTAGAAGCCACAGGTTTGGAAGATGCTGTTGTGGAGCCTCGCAAACTGCTGTAATGAATCTTGTAGATGGTATCTGCAACAATCATGGTGTGCTGCTGTGAAGGGAGTGAATGTTTAAGGTGAATGACAGTTTGCACATCAAGCAGGTTTCTCTGTTCTGGTTGTCATGAGCTGGATACAACCAGGAAAGTGGATGGTATTTCATCAAACTCTTGGCTTGTGGTCCCATTGCATGGTAAACTACCTCTGGGGGCTCAGAAGGTGAGTTATTCACCACAACATTTCCAGCCTCTGAGTTACTCTTGTAGTTGCAGTATTTATATAGCTGGTCCAGTTAAGTTACTGGTCAATGATGACTCCAAGGATGTCGATGGTAGAAATACAGTAATGGTAATGCCACTGTATGTCAAGAGGAGGTATTCCGATTCTTTCTTTTTTGAGATAGACATTGGCACTTACGTGGATGTTACTTGGCACTTATAAGCCCAAGCTTTAATGGTGTCCAGGTCTTGCTGCGTCTGAGAGGTTGTGAACAGGCTGTAATTATCAATGAACTTCCTTACTTTTGACATTCTAATCATGGAAGATGATCATTTTCAGATCAGACGTTATTGAATGGCAAAGGAGCCTCAATGGTCCTAACGGCCGACTACTGTTCATATGTCTTATGGTCTTAAGGAAGATAGGTCACTGATGAAGTAATTGAAGATATACAGGCTCATGACATTAACCTGTGGACCTTCTGCAAAAATGGTCTGTAGCTGAGATGTCTGGCCTCCAACAATCACATCTCTACAATGAAGATTTTTTTATGATGAGAGGAGAGTTTCCTCTAATTCCCATTTAATTCAATTTTACTGTAGCTTCTTCATATTTTACTCTGTCAAATGCTAACTTTATGACAAGGGCAGTCACTCTCACCTTACCTCTGGAAATCAGCTTTTCACGCCATGTGTGAATAGAGGTTGCAATAAGGGGTCAGAAATCAGTAGTTAGTGGAACCTAAAAGGAGCATCGGTGACCAGGATATTAGACATCACTGTCAATGACACCTTCCACAACGTTGCTGACAGTTGAAAATAGACTGATGGGGCTGTAAGTGGCCAGACTGGATTTACCCTGTTCCTTACGGACATGACATATCTGAGCAACATTCCAAATTATAGGAACAAAGGATTTAGGTGCAGAATTACAGCCATTCAACCCTTTGAACCTGCTCCATCACTTATTGAGACTTTGGTCTATCTGCTTGAGGTGTCAGCCCCACTTTTCCGTCCGCTCCCCATAGCCCTTGACTCCCTTTGTCTATCAAAAAATCCATCAAACTCTGCTTGATTAAACTCAAGGAAACAGCCTGATCCACTTTCTGAGGAGGAGAATTTCACAGACAATCTTCTGAGAAAAAAATCTTCTCATTTCCATCTTAAAAGGGAGACCTCATTCTTAAACTGTACTCTCTAGTTTAGTCTTCCCCCACCAAAGGAAATATCCTCTCAGTATCCACCTTATAAATCCCTTCACAATCACATATATTTCAATCAAATCACATCATATAAATTTCAGCAAAGGCTTTGACAAGGTCCGACATGGGAGACTGATAAAAAGAGGTAAAAGCATGTGCAATCCAGGGTAACTTGCTAAGATGATCCAAAGTTGGATTAGTGGTAGGAGACAGAGGGTGGTGGTAGAAGACTGTGAGACTGCAGATGGGTATCCAGTGGTGTACCACGTGGATTAATGCTGGGTCCCTAACTGTTCACTAATAATACAGATGAGAATGTGGAGGGGATGATAAGTAAGTTTGGCATGGTTATATCTAAAACATAAGTCTTCAGTGCTACACCCAGAATGTTGTCAGCCCATAGCCTTTGCTATGAACTGTGTATTTAGTTGATTCTTAATATCATGTGGCGATTGGACCAAGGCTGTAATGAGGTCAGGAGTTGAGTAGCCTTGGGAGAACCCAAACAGAGGGTCAGTGAGCAGGTTGTCCCTTTGCAAGTGCCACCTGATAGCACCCCAGACAACCTCTTCCATCACTTCATCAATAATCAACAGTACGTGGATGAGGTGGTAATTGGTCATGTTAGGTATTTCCTGCTTTCTGCAGACAGTACAAAAACATCCGCTAGGGTGGCACGGTGGCACAGTGGTTAGCACTGCTGCCTCAAAGCACCAGGGACCTGGGTTCGATTCCACCCTCGGGTGACTGTCTGTGTGGAGTTTGCACATTCTCCCTGTGTCTGCGTGGGTTTCCTCCGGGTGCTCCGGTTTCCTCCCACGGTCCAAAGATGTGCAGGTTAGGTTGTTTGGCCATGCTAAATTGCCGGAATGTTCAGGGAGGTGTAGATTAGGTGTGTTATAGGGGGCATGGGTCTGGGTGGGATGCTCTGAGGTTTGGTGTGGACTTGTTGGGCCGAAGGGCCTGTTTCCACATTGTAGGGATTCTATGATATCTAAATGCTAATGTGGTAGATATACTGGAAGTTTGGCTCAGGGCACAGCTAGCTCTGGAGCACAAGTCTTTCTGTACTATTGCTAGAATGTTCCCAGATCCATACACTTTGAAGTATCCAATGCCTTGACTCCATTTGTTGACATCATAAGGATTGATTCAAATGGGCTAAAGACTGGCATTTGTGATGGTTAAGACTTCCGGAACAGACTAAAATGGATCATCCATGCAGCAGTTCTGGCTGAAGATGATTGGAAATGCTTCAGATTTGTCTTTTGCATGATGTTGTTGGCTCCCCATCACTGAGGATAGGGATACACTTGTATTGTTCATAACTGAATATGTCAGGACTGTAGAGCTTAGACCTGATCCATTGATTGAGGAATCGCTTAGGTCTGTACACTGGTTTGGAAGTTTGTCTTGTATGTAGTGCTGTGTTGTAACTTGATCAGGTTGGCATCTCATTTTCAGGTATGCCTGGCTCTGCTCCTAGCATGTATTCCTGCATTTTTCATTGAACCAGCACTGATGCTCTGGCTTGATAGCAGTATGCAGTACAATACGTCAGGCCATGAAGTTCAGATTGTAGTAATTCTGCTGCTGTTAATGGTGCCCAATGCAATTTATAGATGCCCAGTTTTGAGCTGCCAGATCAGTTTTAAATCTAGCCCATTCAGCACAGGCCACATGGGAGTCCTACTATGTGGGTTTTCACAATGTCAGGATTAGGCTAATTGAACCTGTCCTCAGTAATCTCACCCATGTCTGGAACAGCATGCGTAGGCATTTCAGCATTCTCTCTCCCCCTACTACTTTCATGAGGTGTTGTGAACTATTGGGAAACACCAGTCCCATGTAAGGAACCTCAGTGTCAATGGTTAGACCCTGGATTGTGAGTAGGATATGTTTTTAACTGAAGTGACGGTTATGCAAACCATTGGTCGATAAAGGTGTTTGTTTCTCCCTCTTTGTTAAATCGATTATAGTTTAGATATTAATCTGTTTTGCCACTTGTTTTACGTATAGGTTTTATGTTACAGTTAACAGATAATTTTGAGTTATTGAAGAAGCCTGGTGAAAGTGTATTTTGTTCTGGATAGCTGTACCAAAGAGAAACAATTGGTCATTTTGGTGACTAAATGAGTTTAAACATTTATACTTGTACTGCAACTCAAGGAGTAGTGGGGTTTGATTATCATCACATTTCACCCCACCACAGTTGCAACAATATAGGTTGGACAGGCTGGGCTTGTTTCCGCTGGAGTTTGGAAGAGTGAGAGGCGATTTTATTGAAAAGTACATGAGATCTTGAATGGTCTGGATAAAGTGGACATAGAAAGGATGTTTTTCTTGTGGGCGGATCCATAACTAGGGGATGCTGTTTTAGGTTTAGGGGTCGCCCTCCTAGGACAGCAATGAGAAAGACTTGTTTCTCTCTCAGAGGGCTGGTTTACTTTGGATATTCTCTGTCACAGAGGGGAGTGGAGGCAGGGTCATAGAATATTTTTAAGGCGGAGGGCGACAGATTCTTAATAGGCAAGGGAATCAAAGGACTTTACACAGAGGGTGGTAGGTGCCTGGAACGCGTTGCCAGCAGAGGTAGTAGAGGCAGGCATGGTAGATTCATTTAAGGTGCGTCTGGACAGAAGCATGAGTAGGTGGGGAGCAGAGGGATACAGATCCTTAGGAATTGGGCGATAGGTTTAGACAGTGGATTTGGATCGGCACAGGCTTGGAGGACCAAAGGGCCTGTTCCTGGGCTATAAGTTTTCTTTGTTCTTTGTTAATGGAGTAGATGGCAGTCACAAACAGATTAACCAATCATCTTTCACCCAATGATGGTGCAGGCTTGAGGGCCAAATGGTCTGCATCTGCTCCTACTTCATATGTTATAAGAACATGGGAATAGGAGGAGACCACTCTTTGAGATCATGGTTGAGCTATGGCTAACTTGATATGCTAACTTTGTCTACGTCCCTTACTAACTTTGGATTATGAAAAATATCAATCTCGACTCTAAAATTAACGTTAATTCTCTGTGTATCTCAATTACAAAGTCTCTTTGTAACTTTTTCAATGTTTCTAACTTCTCACTATTTACAAAGTTGTCTATTCTATCCTTTCCAGGTTGAAAATGGACAATCACACGCTTGTTCATTCCGAGTACTAGGAAGGAATTCTGTGAATAGCCCCGCCTTATTTTCCTGACCAATGGGTTATGGTGGTACTGTGGTAATGTCATCTGGTTCAATGATGTCATTTGGGAAAGGAAATCTGCCATCCTTACCCAGTCTGGCCTACACGTGACTCTAGAACCATAGAAATGTGTTTGGTTCTCAATGACCCTCTGAAATGGCTTAAACAGTCAGTTCAAGGGACATTAGGGATGGACAACAGTCAAAGTCACATCCCATGGAAGAATAAAAAAAACACAAAGATGATACTTGTGCAGCTACAGAAAAAAGGATGGTTAAATGCACCATGTTGTTAACCGGCTTCAATTGCCACAAGATCAGAGGATTAATTATTTGAATCCTTTTGGCATAGTAATTATTTAACAAAGCAGCATACATCCAGAGAAAGTTTGTGCTTTAATACATGAAACTTGTGTAAAGTCACAAGCTAATAACAAAATGCAAAAATAATAAATTAAATTTAATCTATTATTTAATGAATTTGCAGCATATATAGATCCACAATAATTAATGTACACACCGCACTTGATCCACGTCTACCAGGCTGGATTATCTAGTCACTGTACCAACTGTGCTGGATCACCTGATTACTGTACATGCTGTGCTGGATCATCTAGTTACTATAAAAAGTACAACGGATCATGTGATTACTGTACATCTTAGGCTTGATCACCTAGTTACCGTACAAATTATGCTATATCACCTGGTTACTGTATAAACTAGGTTTGATCACCCAGTTGTATAAATTGAGCTGCATCCCCCAATTATTATACATCTGCGCTGGATCACCCAGTTACTGTACACATGACTGGATCACATGCTACTACATACATGGTGCTGGATCACCTGGTTACTGTACACATGGCAATGGATCACCTGGTTGCTATACACACTTTACTACTTCACCTGGCTATATTCACACTGCCCTGGATCACTGGATCACTGAATCACTCTGTACATTGTACTGATCATGCAGTTACTGTCCACATGGTGCAGATGTGATCACTGTTGATTACATTGCACCAACTAGCTTCCAAAAGACTACAGCCTCATTGCATCGCCTGCCTAGCCATGTCTATCCTATTTAATTAATTGATTTGGCTGTTAAATATTCCAGGAGTGAATTTCTTAACTTTAATGTTCAGCTGTAATAACATCTTCTGATTGAAACCCCATGGCCAATCAAAAGAGATATGGAAGAAATAACCTTTAAACTCCTGCCTCTTTTGCTCTGACATCACACTTCAGCTCTGACAGTAATGAACAAGTTAAAAGAGCTCTCTGCTGCCAGTTTATATGCTCTGCCACAACTGCTCTTCTTATGCAGGTCCACTCTCCATATGTTCTCCATGTAATTGTATCAATTTACCTTTGAACTGCCCAAATGCTTTCCAATCTTTACGTTTTTCTAAGCTAAAATCAATCCTTGCTTATTCTAACCCATAAAAGCAAACTAATGTCTTTCAATGCTTTCTTTCTCTTGTTGTAGATGGGAAATGTAAAAAAAATGTCCACCAACACTCTAGGAGGACCTGCAGCAATCTACTCTCTGGGTCATACTGGTTTAAAATCATGTTCCGGAAGGACTGACCTAAGTTAATCCCCTTTACAAAAACAGACTAGCAACCATATGCCACTAGCTTAAAATCCAAATTCTATAAATCACACACTTTCTATCACACTGTACTCTGCATTAGGTCATCTAGTTACTGTACACTCTAGGCTGGGGAATCTGGTTACAATCTACATTGTGCTCTATCACCCAACTACTGTATACACTGGGTGGGTTCAATTGGTAACTCGGTGCACATTGTGCCAGATCATCTAGTGACTATGCACGCTATGCTGGATCACCCAGTTACCGTGTATACTGTGCTAGGTCACTTTGTTACTGTATACACTATACTAGCTCATCAGGTTACCATGTACACTGTGCTGTATCATCTAGTTACTGCATGTACTGTGCCGAGTCACCCAGTACTACGTACATGGTATTGGATTACGGTTACTGTATATACTGTGCTGTTACTGTAAACATAAATGGATCACACGGTCACTATATACACTGAATCGTATGTCCTAGTTACTGAACACTCTGTTAGATTTGGCTACCACTGAAATTTGAGAAAAAGATAATCTTGCTGCATTTGGGCACAGTGCTCAAACAGCAAATCAAAACATTTTTAATGAGATCCCTGTTTTTCCAAGAATTCGGGCAGTGTTTTATCCCACGATTACAGTTTTCACTTGAACTCACAAACTATTAAAATAATTAACACTGACATCACTAACAAAAATGGAGTAAAAGTCATAGGTTGCTTTGTGTAAAGGACAGTGAGAAACTGACAGTGACCAGTGTAGTCAACATAGGTCCTACACAGAACCTGATTCTTTCAGAACAACTTCATTGTACACCAGCACAATGCAGTACATAGTACGTGTACCGGTCACTATCTAAATATTGCAGGCAAAATAGCCACTACTGCAACAGCAAGTTCTCCATATATACAAACACTTCATGAAACTGCACAGAAATATAAGATCCAGGTTGCATAGTGCAGAAATCCAGCTCAGCTTTATCACACAAATGCACAGCCACAATGATATATCGATGTCAAAAGGGAAAAAAAATGGTAATAGGAATTTTCAGGAAAAGAATGGATCAATTCCAAACTGTAACCACATGTTTACAGGAAAGGGGCTGGAAAAATATAAAATAACCTTGCATTTCATGGAAGTGAACTATCAACACTGATTACACTCTAATATATACTTGGTAATATTGTGATATAGACTGTGTTTACAGCACTTTTGCATTCTTAACTTATATAGAATTTGCAGACATTCCTACAGAGAGAGGCAGATCTTGGCATTCAGCCCAAAGCAACAGGGAGCTCCTCATATTCAGCCAAAGGCAGACACAGATGGAAGTAATGTACAGTACTTGGTCTGGGAGAGGGAGAGAAAGAAGGAAGATTTTAAAAACTTATTTCTCTTACTTACCACTCTCGCTTTTTTCAATAACATCCACCACTTCTCCTGCCTTTAGGCTGATCTCAGAGTTCTCCTGTTTTTCATAGTTGGCGACCACCATGTACTGATCCAAAACCATGGGCTCTGCCACAGCCTCTGAACCTGAAGTAGGGAAAAAGCAAGCTGTCAGCCAACTTGCAGCCATGGCTCCTTGCGAGCGACAAACTATCCCACATTCGATAGGCCGAATCTTTAGCACCCCTCAACCAATCAGAACTTAACCTCAGTGTACAGTATATTTCTAAAGATCTGGCCATATAGAATCTTCTTTTCAGTCCCTCTGCTGCACTGCGTAACATTTGAATCTTCAGATTTGCGTTTAATTTAACATTCTTGGAACTTTAATCCCAGACAAGATGATCCATAAAGCCCAACATATCCACAGTTCTCAATTTCATCTCACACACAATCAGAGAGTTTGCCAGCAGCCGCTACAGAGACAGAGTTAAAAATAATAAACAGCCTGTCCTGTCCCTCTCTGCCAAGGAGAGACCAGAGGCAGTGTGGGGGATGAGAACACCAATGGCAATCGACTGCTCTTAAAGCCTTAAATAGAAACACATGAGTGGGACGGATCAGGGAGGGGAGCTGTTTACATAACAGTCAGATACGGAAAAGTTACATTTGCCAGCTTTGTTATCTTATTATCTGTTTTCTTCTGCACTCCTTGAAGTCATTTCTAAATAAATGATCTACATTAGTATGCCCTTCACTTTTACTCTGTTCCAACAGACTCTAATCCACACACTCCAAATGCTGACAAACTCCACGAAAATCAGCAATAACAGAGGTGCTCTCGGCTCTGCTGGGCTTTCCCAGCAAAGACAACATTTGTTGTCTCCTAACGGAATATCAATTACTGCCCAAACTCATTCTACTTTGATCATACTTCAGTAACATCTTCACTGACAGCTCCAATGCATACACCCCACCCTCAGTATAAAGTTACTTTTCCAAACAACGAAGAGCAATTAAACCAAGCACGGCCCACAGTTTCCAGCCCGGGAGTCCAGCCAGAGAGCCACAAATCCCAACGTTGGCCATCATTCTAATGCGGCAAAAAAGCAGCACCTCCCCTCATTCTGATGCACCTTAATCCAATGCAATCTTAATCAGGCAACTAGCCCTGGGTCCAACATATGGGACACCAAGACAACTCTATCCCAAAAGCCTAGCCTGAACTCAGTCAGTGACATAAACAGCTTCAGTTCAGTTCAGCCATGTAGAACAATGACGGACCACAGATAAGTCACCAGTAGTCAGTCAGCAGCTGGTGAATTCTACAGCCAGCCAGCCTACTCCTAGCTACAGTCTGTTTTGCTGAGAGGCACATTTTAGGGTGAGGGTAAAAGAAAGAAAAAGCTCTTATTAGCAAAACCAAATGAGATACACAGAGCTATCATAAACGGCACAATTATTCCTACTGTATGGGGCTTGCTGTTGCACGCTTATTGACAGCGTAACAAGGCAGAAAGCAGCTGCTTTTCAAGCATTCTAATTAACCCTATACTGCCATAGCATTTTGGTGTCAAAAATCCATTTCTTATAAAGTAGCAAGAATATTTTTTCTTCAGTTTTTGAAAGACATAAATGGGTGAAAATGAACAATTAAGAAAGAGATTTGACTATCAGCCTACAGCAACTAGTGAAGTGCACTGGGGCCCTGGTTTATCACAATGTAAGCATCAACCAGTTCCAAATATTATTATGTGGAAGATCATAACAACAATTAAGGCAATCATCACTTATCTCTTGTGGTTGGTTATTGTGAATAAGTATCTCTGTTTGACTGCTTACTGTAGTCAAAAACATGAAAACACCATTGCCTCACTCCAGTTCATACCATCACCTTTCCTCCACTCTAATTTCTCAGTTTATACCTTTCCCTAGCCTTTTGCAAACTCTCTTCCCAAGTTTACACTGACAGGTTTTGAACTGCTCCCCCTCACTCTCAATTCACACTGGCAAGAGGGGAGGTAGTATAGTGGTAGTATCACTAGGCTAATAATCCAGAACACCAGGCAAATATTCTAGTTCCATGAGTTCAATTCCCACCACAGCTCCCCACCAATCCCATCAACTATGTAATTTTTGCAGATGTATCCGTACATGGCAGTATGGCAAAACTGGATTACAAACTAGCCTAACGGCAACAATGTAACCATTGTCAACTGTCACCAAACCCAGCTAGTTCGCTAATGAATTTAGGGGAAGGAAATATGCTGTCCTTACCTGGTCTGAACTACATGTGATTCCAGACCTACGGCAATATGGTTTACTGTTAACTGCCCTCTAAAATTACTTAGCAAGCCACTCAGTTGTATCAAACTGCTACAAGCCTACAGACAGGAATGAAACTGGATGTCCACACAGCATCAACCTAGGCAGCTGAAATCACAACAATAAACCCAATCCTGTCACCTTGCAAAGTCCTCCTTTCTAAAGTCTGGGAACTTGTACAAAAATTGGAACCGCTGTCTCACAGACTTGACAAGCAACAACTGGACGTGTTCATACTCACAGAATCATATCTTAAGGACAATGTTGCAGAAATCGCCATCACAATACTAGAGGTTTCAGGACAGTGATATACAGTCTGGATCAGGTTGCCCTGAGAGTCCTCATCATTGTCTCCACACCCCAACCTCAGATGATGGATCAGTACTCATCCATGTTTGACACCACTTGGAGGAAGCACTAAGGGTGGCATAGACATAGAATGAGTGGGGTACTTCAACGTCCATCATGAACAGCAGCTCAATATTACCATTTCTGACTGAACTGGCCAAATCCTAACTGACACAGCTGCAAGCTGGATTGCAGCAAGTAAAGAAGAAACAATCAAGAAGGAAAGATCTACTTGACTTTGTCTTCCCCTATATCACTGTTGCAAGTGCATCCACACATATCAGTATTGGTAGGAGTGACTACCACACAGTTTTTGTGGAGACAAAGTCCCACCTTCATTGTGAGAATACACTCCATTATGATATGTAGCAATATCAGCATGCTAAATGGGTCAGATTTCAAATAGTTATAATTACTCAAAATTGGGTATCCATGAGGTCCTATGGGCCAAGAGAAGAAACAGAATTGCATTCAACCACAATCTGTAACCTCATAATACAACATAGCTCCCATTCATTCATTATCATCAATCCAGGAGATCAACTCTGATTCAATGAAGATTGCAGAAGGGCTTGCAAGTAGCGGTGTTAAACATACCTAAATATTAGGTGTCAAACTGGTGAAGCTATAACAGAGAACTACTTACATCCCAAATATGGGACCAGTATGGCTAAGTGATCTCACAACCAACAGATCAAATCTAGGCTCTACAGTCCGGAATGATGGTGCACAAATAAACAACTAATGGGAGGTGGAGGCTTAACAAATATTCCATCCTCAATGATAGGGAGTCCATCATATTGATGCAAAAGACAAGGCAGAAATAGTTGCATCCATCTTTTGGCCAGAAGTGCCAAGTAGCTGATCTATCTCTGCTTCTGCCTGAGATCCCCAGCATTAAAGATGCCATTCTTCCACCCAGTCAATTCACTCCATGTGTTACCACAAACAGTTCAAGACATTAGATGTTGCAAAGTCTATGGGTCCTGACAACATTCCAATAATCATACTGAATCTGGGGACTGAAATGAGAAAGAACTGTTTTAAAAGCCAGTGCTTGAAATGGTAGCTGCAGTTTTGAAGCAAATAACCTGATATCCATGGCAGCAAAAAACAACTGTTTGAACAAACAGTAACGGAAATTTAGATTACAGATGATCTGGAGCTAAAGGTGTGAATTGATGGCAACGAGAGGTTAACTGGTCAATGGATTAGTGGCTAAATAAAAACCGAAAGAACTGCAGGTGCTGTAAAGTGTTCTGAAGAAAGGTCACCGGATCCGAAACGTTAACTCTGTTTTTTCCCTTCACAGATGCTGCCAGACCTGCTGAGCTTTTCCAGCAACTTTCTTTTTGTTCCTATTGTAACGGATTGACATTTATCAATGATAGAGACCTTTTTCTTGCCAACAACTGTGAGATTCATTCTTGGGTGGCTGAGCAGCTTGGAGCTGAAAACAAGGTACCAAGACAGAGACAGACAGAGAGAGAGACAGAGACAGAGAGAGAGGTGTGCAGATGTTCTCTTCAGTAAAAAAAAAAACTCAGTTTAAACTTAAATAAAACTAGTTACCTTTCCTGCAGCAGTAACTTATGAATTGATAAATCAAAGACATTTTCCACGTGAATCAGTTACTCCTATAAGCCAGTGGAAATACTCAGAGAAAGTCACATTATCAACAAAGCATCAGGCCAGTCGAAGAAGGGTCCTCTCAACGTCAGAACCATGAAGCAAAGACGACTGAATTGATCTTCCATTTTATCTACCTCCACCGATAATCTATTTTCCCTATTTGTTTGCCTGTATGTGTTTTGTAAGGCGTTTAGAAGGGGCAAGGAGTTTGCTTTGTAGTGTTTTATCTTTACATCTGTTTTCTTGTGGCTATATTCTAATTACTTACAATAAATACTTTTCATTCAATGCAGAAACTTGGTGCATACTTTTAAAAAAACTTTTCACATTTTGTTCAACTCCAGGAATAGCTAGCCTCAATTTATGGTGTGCTATCCCAGACTCATAACAGATTTTGAGGGCCCTTGGCTCGGATTGAATTGGAAACAGGCAACAAAGTTTTGAGTGTGGTTTGGCAAATAATACAGGTGATGGAAAACACCCTGTTCTGCACTGCACTTAGACATGGTACTGGAAAAAGCAAAGAATTTCCTGCAGGAGGCAGAGTTGTCACCAGTTGTCTTAAAGGAAATTTCAAATCAACTGACTTGGCAGGCAGGCACAATTCTCAAAGCTAAAACGGCAGAGATAAGAGATACCAGCACTACACCTGGGTTTCGAGGAAATACAGAAAAGGAAGTTAAGTAGCCAGGGTAAGGAATAGGTAACTGAGAATGCCCAAAGGTCTCCTCCTCAGGTCAGAAAGGAAAGTAATGAGAGTGGAGGTGAAAATCGGAAGCCAAGGTGGTTCCATTGAAACAAGATGGGATACATATGTTCTAAATGCTGGAGGGTAAAATCAAAACTGATTGGATTTGTTGGAGTTCAACAAGAATGAGTCCAGAAAGGAAATCAGAAGGAAAAGGCTGTAATCAGATTGTAGCCCTAACTGCAATTAAGAGACTGGAGGAAGACTCTGCTGTGAGTGTAGAAGAAGGGCAATGGGTACATGAGACATTGGAAAAGTTTTATCTAAAGGTAAGATAAACCCTTTTTCTTCAAATGAAGCATCCAAGCCCATTACTACTATTCTAAGGGATGCAAAGACTACTCAAACTCTCTTGGTGGAGAAGGATTTAGTGTCCCGTCCAGAGAGTTAATTAAAAGTCAAAGTGTTGGTAAATGCAATGGGGAATAGCATATCCTAGTCAAATAATATAATTGAGTATGACTCATTGTCTGGATGAGTGGTAGTCAGAGTAGTTAAGAAATGGGCCAAAAGCAGGCAAGGGGGACGGTTTGGTTTGGTTTGGGAACATGGTTGGCAGGGACTAGTGGATCAAAGGGACTGTTTCCATGCTGTATGACTCTATGAATGGCAGGAAGCAAAAAGTAAGGTTGGCAACAGGTGACTAGTGGAGTTCTGCTGGGGTCAGTGTCGGGTTCTCAACAATTCATTTTACAGATTATGATCTGGATGAAGGAAGTGAGGGCATTGTTGCTAAGGTTGCAGCTGACACAAAGGAAGATGAAGGACAGATAGTGTTGAGGAAGCTGCAGAAGGACTTGGACAGGCTCGGACAGTGGGCAAAGAAGTAGCAGATGGAATACAATGTGGGAAAGTGTAAAGTTATTCATTTTGATAGGAAGAATACAGGGACTGTCTATTTTCTAAACAGGGAAAAGCTTTGGGAATCTGGAGCACAAAGAAACTTAGTCCCAGTCCAGTTCTCGTAAAGTTCACATGCAGCTGTGAAGGCATATGCAATGTTAGCATGCATTTTGAGAGAGCTAGAATACAAGAGTAGTGTTGTATTGCTGATACTGTATAATTCTCTGGTCAGATTACATTTGGAATATTGTGAGCAGTTTAGGGCCCCATACTTAGGGAATGACATGATGGTGTTGGATGGGGTCCAGAGAGATTTAGAAAAATGATCCTGGGGTGAACAGCTTGCCATATAAGGAGCATTTTAGGACTCTTGCTCTGTCTTTGATGGACTTTAGGGAATGTGGGGGCAACATCTCATTGAAACTTACAAAATACTGACAGGTCTGAGTAGAGTGGATGTGAAAAAGATATTTCCACTAGTAGGACGGACTAGGACCTGAAGGCACAGCTCAGACCTTTTGGAACTGATGAGAAGGACTTTCTTCAGCCGTAGGGTGGTGAATCTGGGGAATCCATTGCCACAAAAGCCTGTGGAGGCCAAGTCATTGAGAGTATGTAGGACAAAGATAGATAGGTTGATAATTAGTAAAAGGATTGAATTAGGGGGAGAAAGTAGGAGAAGGAGGTTAAGAAAACTATCAGCCATTATCATTGTCGGACCTGATGGACCTAATGGCCTAATTCTGCTGCTATATTTATGGCCTTATGGGTAAGGAGGAGCAAACATGTCAGGTGGTAACAGTGCTGGAAATTGATGAAGATAGTGAGAGTGCGATAGAAGAGGAGGTAGACAGTTCTCAGAAAGAACGCCCTACATATCAACTAGTTCACACGAAAATACTGGGGCAATTAGCCACTGTGTTCTCATATTTATAGAAAGGACAACAGGAGGATCTTGTTTAGGGTGAACATATGTAAGGACAGTGACTTTTTATTTTATGTTTTTGAAAACTGGGGACTGAACTGTGAAAGGCTAAAAGAAAACTGCTTCAATAAGCAGTAATTGAAATTAGATTATAGATGATCTGGAGTCAAAGGTGTATAATAATGCAGTTTATGTCAGCAACAAGAGGTTAACTGGTCTGTGAACTTGTAACAGTTATCAATGACAAGGATCTTTTGCTTGTCAATAACTGTGTGATTGACTCTTTGGTGGTTGAGCAGCTTGGAGCTGGAAACAAGTTACCGAGACTGAGAAAGGGGGACAGAGAGAGAGAGAGAGAGAGAAAAAAAGAGAGAGAGAGTGAGAGAGAGAGAGAGAGCGCGAGAGATCTCTGCAGTCTACAATTCAGATTAAACCTGAAGAAAACTTCTCCTGCAGAGACATTTTATCAGGGAATCAGTTACTCTGCATTTCCTTCAAAGGGGGTCAGTTAGCTCATTTGGCCGATTTGTGATGCAAAGTGATACCAATGGCATTGATGTGCTAGCTGGCTTAGTGTCATGTACTATGCAAATGTAAATAAAGGGTGACTTGGTGACGGGATACTGGCCTTCGTGGAGTTATTTCATTTAACTTTTGTGATGACTCTGGGAATAGCAGAACTTAAGTTCCAGTGTGCTAAAATCACTGAGGCGTAACATATCAATAAACTGCAAAGCAGACTTATTGGGACCAATGACCTTTTTCTGCTTCTACATCTTATGGTCTGACCAACTTTTATTTTGTCCACCAACAGCTATGCTGATGCCGAATGAAAGCAAGAAAGGAAGAACTGGCCCTGATCTACAGAGCAGTGGCTCGGATCATCAGTTTGCCACTGAGCTTGAAAGTTCTGACCTAACGTTGCTGCGCATTGCTTGCTGGACCTTCCAAGCACAGTTTCTGCAGAAATGTTTAGCCCAGCATTCATTAGGAACCTCCACCTGGGAAAAGTGGACACAGGCAAAGTCAGGACATTTTCATTTTTTATGTACTCACTGCTGAAAGGTTAGTTTAAATATTGTCTTTCACTGCTAGTGAAATGGTGAGGGAATGGTTGAATGGATGGGTGAGGAAATGGCTGAGAGAATGAATAAGGGAATGAGAAAGTGGTAGGGTGATGAGGTAAATGGTAGAGTTGGTAAATTGGATCAGGTTGGTGGGTTAGTAATAACGCAATAATGGGTAGTCAGGTTTAGTTGGAGGTTAGACAGGTATTCAGAAGGGTAATCAGTTTGATTGCAGGGTAGTCAGGCAATGGGGGAAGTGTACTCAGTTAGAATAAGGCAGAGATAATCAGGTCTGCCAGATATGAGAATGGTCAGGAGAACACTCAGTTTGTGTCAGGCTGGTAACTGAGAAGAGAGTTACGTCTGGTCAAGGAATAGTCAGGTAGTCGGTGTTAGTTGAGTGATAAGGGTAATTAGGTTAGAGGGAAGGCAGTTCAGGTCAGGGGCGAGTGTGATTGGACAAACGATGAAGAGACAGATATAAGAGTCAGACTAGGCTTTAATATGTCTGATGTTTTCTGGGTAACTATTCAGGTAATTCAGAGTTGGAGTCATTTGCAAAGGATACCAGGGAGCAGGGGAATTGCCTATATAAAGTTGAAAGTTCTTGGCAAATTCCCATATAGGTCTGCATGTTGGGACTTCCACCCGACATGCCTTGTCATTCTTACATCCTGTCTCCGATGATCTAGAGACAAGAACATCTGCCCCATTATGTATTCACCATCTCATAATGGTCAAAAGCCAATAAGATATTTTGGAGTGCTGTAATTTTGACAATATCAACATTGTAAAGAATATTGTATTTTGAAACAAACACAGCAAACTCGCATTAAAATAGTTAATTAATTTTACAGGTCAAGCAGCTTCTACGTAGAGAGAAAATGTTAACAAAGCTTAGATTGATGACCATTCATCAGAACTGGAAAAAGCTAGAAACATAGCAGATTCTAAGCAAATGAAAGGGGGAGAATGGAAAAGTAATAGAAGAGAAGAATCCTGAAAAGGTGCAAGTCAGGAGATTAAATGACTGCAAAGAATTGGTGACACAATGTCGAAAAGAGTAGTAGTCATGGAACAAGTTCCAGAATGCTGCTGTCTGAAAGCAAATAATGCAAAACCAAGACAAATGAAAAACATTCAAAGTGAAAATACGAGTACAGATTGACCATTTGAAATTGTATTCTTATTTGATTGGGGATCTTAATATTGCTAAAGCAGCAATATTTGAAGAGATGTGGCTTGTTATTTAGAGGGACTATTGTGGTATTGGCTGGCCTTATAGAAATAATGGACAACATCACTGCCTTTGGTGCTGAAAGCTTACCGGTCCTGCTGAGGAACATCTGCAACAGACTCCAGCCTTTTTCGTATAACCAAGACAGTGACAACAGGCCATTTAGAAGACACCAACAGGATTACATAAAATCAATCTGATTTTAGGAAGGGGAATTTTTCCCTGGAGTGTCAGAAGCTGAGGGGTGACCTTATAGAGGTTTATAAGGTCATGAGAGGCATAAGGCACAGCCCCACTGAAGAGATTATTATGTAAAATCAAAGCACTTTGAATTGATCGTAATATACTGGTATGAACTGAAAATTAGCTAGCAGACAGGAAAAAAAAATCAGAATGAATAAATGGGCCTTTTTCAAGTGGAAGGCAATGAAAAGTGGAGTATCACAGGGATCAGTGCTTGGTCTCCCAGCTATACACAATATGCATCAACAACTTGGATGAGAGAATAAAATGTATTCTTTTCAAACCTGCTGACAACGAAAATCTAGAAGGAACTAAGAGTGGTATGGAGGAAGTAAAACAGCTTCAAAGGTAACTTAGAGATGCTCAGTGAGTGGACAAATGCTTAATAGATGTAACGTAACATGGATAAGCACAACATTATCTATTTCGGTAGGAGAAACAGAAGTGCAGCATATTATTCAACGAAAAGCCAGAAGAACTGTGGAGACTGGAAATCAGAAACAAAAACAAACACAGAAATTGCTGGACAATCTCAGCAGTTCTGGCAGCATCTATGGAGAGAAATTAAGAGTTCTGAAGAAGGGGCACCGGACCCAAAACGTTAACTCTGATTTTTCTCCATAGATGACACCAGACTGGTTGAATTTTTCCAGCAATTTCTGTATTTGTTTATTATTTAAATGATGATAGATTGGAAAATATTAATGTACAAAGGGACATGCTTATCGTTCTACACTTGCTACTGAAATCAAGCATGCAAGTGCAGCAAACAGTTAAGAAGGCAAATGTTTTGCTGGCATTCATTGCAAGAGGGTTTGAGAATAGCAACAAGGATGTATACGATGGTCGCACAAGGCCTTTGTGAAGCCATACCTGGAATACTGTGTACAGTTTTGGTCTCCTTACCCAAGGAAAGATATATTTGCAACAGAGGTTGTGCAGTGACAGCTCATCATATCTCTATGTTGGTGAAATTTAAGATTTGATGTGATGCCCATCCCAGTGTATGTGTAACACTTTGTACTAAGGAGAACCCCACACACTCCACTCCCCACAAATAGTAGAAAATGTGTACCCTGTTCAAATGATGCATCCCTTGGAGAACGTATTGCGACTTTGTAATGTTAGGGAGTCACAGGTAGACAGGCAGAGAAGGTGGCATTTGTACACTTGCCTTTATTGGTCAGTGCATTGAGTATAGCAGTTAGGAGGTCATGTTGTGGATGTACAAGATATTGGTTAGGCCACTTTTGGAATACTGCATTCAATTCTTGCCTCCCTGCTATAGGAAAGGTGTTGTGAAACTTGAAAGGGTTCAGAAAAGATTTACAAGGATATTGCCAGTGTTGGAGGGTTTGAACTGTAGACAATCTGAATAGGATGGGGCTACCTTTCCTGGAATGTTAGAGGCTGAGGGGTTACCTCATGGAAGTTTATAAAATCAGGTGCATGGATAGGCTGATCATTTTTTCCCAGGCCAGTGCAGTCCAAAACTAGAGGGCATTGGTTTAAGGTGAGAAGGGAAAGATTTAAAAGGGACCTAAGCAGCAACTTTTTCACGCAGATGGTGGTGTGTGAATGGAATGAACTGCCAGAGGAAGTAGTGGAGGCTGGTACAATTACAACATTTAAAAAGTATCTGAACGGGTATACGAATAGGAAGGGTTTAGAAGGATATGGACCAAATGCTGGCAAATGGAACTAGATTAATTTAGGATATGTGGTCGGCATAGACAAGTTGACCGAAGTGTCTGTTTCCGGGCTGTACATCTCTACGATTCTATAGCTATTACTTATCTGATGCACTCATATACTGCTGGCTTCCTGAAGTGGAAGTTATTTCCTGACATGTTGAGATTGCACAAAATCATCAGGTTATGTTAAGGTCCACTTCTACCAAGCAAATGGACCTGCTGTTCTGAGGACAGATGTGTGGAGGGTCAAAACTGCAGGTCCTGCAGCAAAGGCAGATGTCACTGCGCTCACATTTGTTGGCTCCACAAAGATTCCTGCTCAATTATTTCAATGATGTAGCTGGTTTAAAATTCCTGAAAGAACATTATTCCTCACCTTTCTAGTTATTATGACTTAAACATCAATAGCAATCAGAATAACAATGACAACCACCAGAAACAGAAAACATACAATAACTTAAATTCATCAAAGCCAATTATGCATAGGGAAAAGTAGACTTAAAAATAAAAAAAAAGTAAAATTAATTGCAACAGAAGCCAATTGGAACAGGCCCAATCACAGTTAGCCTTTCCTAAATGCTTCTTTCTATACTTTTACATGATATTCACACAGCACGTCTGGATATTTTAATGACTGGTTACTGGAGAAATGTGGCAGATTATATTTAATGCCACTGCCAGATCTGAAAGCTCTATTATAATCAAATAAGCTAATCAGGCAGTTTATTATGCAGCAAGGGTTATGTGCCTTTAAAGGCAAAAAGACCGCCTTCAAGAGGGATTGGCAGCTTACCAGGCCAAGCAGTACTACTGAGAGCGATGGCCAAAGCTGGTTACTGTAGCAAGTACTAAAGAAGCATCTACAGAGGAGGTCCAGAAGGAAAGTAAGTAGAGTTGCGTTTCCACTGAAGGTGGCCATGATGAAGGGATGGAACGAAAGTGACTGCTTTGCTAATCCATCATGGCTGATATGTTTCTCAACCCTATTCTTCTGCCTTCCTCCTGCAACTTTGATCCCCTTACCAAATATATTTTAAATACACTCAGTAACTTGGCCTCTACGGCCTTCTTGGCAATGAATTCCACAGATTCACCACCCTCTGGCTGAAGAAAATCTTCCTCATCTCAGTTCTAAAGGGACTTCACTCGGAGGCTGTGCCCTCAAGTCCTAGTCTCTCCCACTGGTGAAACATCTTCTGCATGTCCACTCTATTCAGTTCTCTCAGTATTCTGTAAGTTTCAAATACAGACTCAGAGTCTACAATGGCTCCTCATATGATAAGCCCTTTCATCCCTGGTGTCATTCTTGTAAACCTCCTCTGGATGCCCTCCAAGGGCAGCACATCATTCCTTAGATTACGGGCTCAAAACTGCTCACAATATTCCAAATGTAGGCTGACCACAGTATTATGCAGGCTAGCATTACATCACTGCTCTTGTATTCTAGCCCTCTCAAAATGAAAGCTAACATTGTATTTGCCTTCCTAACTGCCAATTGAACCTGCATGTAAAACTTAAGAGAACTGAACTGGAAATCCTCAGTCCCTTTGTACTTCAGATTTCCAAAGCTTTTCTTCATTTAGAAAAAGATCTATGCCTCTGTTCTGCCTACGAAAGTGCATAACCTCACACTTTTCTATGATCTATTCCATCTGTGACTTCTTTGCTCACTCTCCTAGAGTGTTAGAGTCCTTCTGCAGCCACTGTGCCTCAACACTGCCTCTGCTTCCAAATATTTTTGTGCCATCTGGAAATGTAGCAACAATGCCCTCAATTCCTTTGTCCAGATTGTTAACGTATAATATGAGTAGTTGCGGTCCTAACACTCACCCCTGTGGAACCTCACTAGTCACCGGCTGCCATCATGAAAAGACCCCTTTACCTCCAATCGCTGCCTTCTGCCAGTACCTTGCCCCTAACACCTTGAGCTTTTATTTAGCAGTCTCCTGTGTGGCATCTTGTCAAAGACTTTCTGGAAATCCAAACAGATCACTTCCACGGGCTCTCCTTTTTCTAACTTGCTCATTACCTCATCAAAGAATTCTAACATTTTTCAGGCATGACCACCCTTGATGAAGCCATGCTGGCTCAGCCCTATTTTACCACGCACTTCCAACTACTCTGTGATCTTATCCTTCATAATGGACTCCAGAATCTTACCAATGACCAAGGTTAGGCTAACTGACCAGCCTATAATTCCCCATCTTCTGCCTCCCTTCCTTCTCAAAAAAAGGATCTTAATATTTGCTGTTTTCCAGTTCTCTGGGACCCTCCCTGACTCAAGTGATTCCTGAAAGATCACAATCAATCCTTCCACAATTTCCTCAGCTATCTCCTTCAGAACCCTGGGGCATAGTTCATGTGGTCCGGGTGATTTATCCACCTTCAGACCTTTCAGCTTCCCCAGCACCTTGTCCTTGGTTATGGCCATAACACTCTCCTCTGCCTCCTGACTCTCTTGAAGTCCTGGTGTGTTACTAATGTGTTCCACTATCACGTCTG
The DNA here is from genome assembly GCA_024137785.1 of Ginglymostoma cirratum. Classification (NCBI taxonomy): domain Eukaryota; kingdom Metazoa; phylum Chordata; class Chondrichthyes; order Orectolobiformes; family Ginglymostomatidae; genus Ginglymostoma; species Ginglymostoma cirratum. Next base: position 14,957,466 of record JAHRHZ010000140.1, on the reverse strand, counting down.
ATGCAAAATACCTATTCCTTTCCTCTGCCATTTCTTTGTTCTCCATCAATATTTCTCCAGCCTCATTTTCCAGTGGTCCAATGTCCACTCTTGCCTCTCTGTTATCCTTTGTATTCATATTGCACAAAGTTTTTTAACTGTGCATCTGCTAAAAGTGGGCTCAGAGGATGGCTGAAGATACCATCCTGTTTCTGGGAATGCTTAATCAAGAGGTGAAAATCAGAATATCAGATAATTATTCATCAAATGTCACAACAATTTAAACCTTTCTCACTACAGCTACAGTCTTCTCTTCCCAGTCTCAAACTCAGGTGGGTTCAGATTCTCATCTTGCATCATTGTCACTGCTACATCCTCTGTTCTATATTACAAAAAAGCAGCAGCAGGATTTAATGAGAACATTAGCAAACATTTTATTTATGGTCCTTAAAGAAGCTACGTAGAATTAATTAATTTGAACTCTGCTTGAGTACAATTAGTTCCAATTCGATTTGAAATGTTTTAATGTTAAGTGCAGGAGTGGGTGTTTGAATATGAGGCCTATGCAAACAATATACTTCAGAAACTCAGCTCAGATTTGTGTAGGAAATAAAAAAGCTGTTCTAAGACCAACCTAATGTGTTTGTAATTATGATACTTTTGGACCAAACCTTTGTCAAATGCATATATATAAAATCCTTGTCAGACTGCGCACTAGTCTTGGAACAAATTTAAGTAGCTTTTGAATAAGTACATTATTAAAAACCAGGAACTGGAAAAATTTAGGCAATATGAGCAAAGTAATAATCTGGCACCTGGGGTACTTACGAGAAAGGGTGGACATTCACCATGCCAGAGTACAGGATGTGTGGCTCAACACCCTAGCCTTGTTTTAGATCACAGCCATACTACTCAGAAAAGAGAACACGGATAGGAGTGTGAATAGAGAAAGGAGGAGGACAGACAGCACGGAGAAAGAAACACAAAGCAGACTGTTGGCATCTTCTCAAAGGGAGGAATGGAGGTAAACATTTCATTTAAACCTCATTTTGGGCAGTCATATTTACCAAATGGTTAGGGAAGGTATCAGAGTATTAGACATTACTGTTAGCAATACAACAGCAAAATAACTGTATTATCCCAATAAATCTCCCTTTAGCTTTATCAATTCTAAGGAGAATTACCCCAGATTATTCACTCTTTCCACACAACTGTGGTACCATTCTACTAAACGTCCTGTGTACCCTGTTAAAGGTCTTGACAGTCTTCATAAACAGTGGTGATAATATTATAGCTAAGGCCTAATAAATGATTTCGAACATTTAATAAAATCTCTTGTTTTGTAGTCTATACCCGATATAAAGTAATACATAATCTTTGGCATCAATACATTTCTTGCTGGAAATCAGTGGCACAGTGACAAATATTCTGGTGACACAGATTCAAATTCTACCATGCCAGGTGGAACTTGTATTGAATACAAACATATTTTTTTTTATTCATTCACGGGATGAGAGCATCGTGGGCCAGGTAGCATTTATTGCCAATCCCTAACTGTCCAGAGGGCAGTTAAGAATCAAGAGCTAGAGGAGGCCATCCAGCCTACTTAATGGAGGAATAATTCAATGTATTCCAGTTCAGCAAGGCAGAGGAAGGTTGTGCAGACAGGGCTGATTGGTCCTCATCTCAGGGAAGAAAGAGATCATAGGCTTTCCTCACGGGGATAACAGGTGTCAAGAGACGGTCATCTGTGATGAAAAGGGCAAAGAAACGAACTGTTAAAATCAGTGGTGGGCATCAGAAAGGTCACGGATATAGACAGGAAGAGAGTCAAAAAGGAGAAAAGAAAGAAATGCTGAACAATGGGCTGAATCTCCTGTTTGAAACCATCAGACCATCAAGTCTTCTCTGCAAATCAATGATCTGATTTGAAAATAACTCATCTTCCTTTCCTGTCTTTTCATCATAACATTTGGAGACCAGGTGAGGAACACTGCAACTTACTATTTTAACAGATCTCACGAAACTGACAACACAATGGCACCTATCAGCATTACTAATTTTCCGCTCAACTTGCAGCTAAGGATGAACCAGTGCCAAAGGATGCAGAAGCATCAGCAATGATAGGCTGAAATTCAGCCTGGAGAAGCACCACATCCCCATCAAGAGGGTCTGCAGTGGTGAAGAGCATTGGCCAGAAACTGCAGGCAAATTAAAGATAGGCTATGCTGAGGGCATCACAAGATTCCTGGGACGCTGTACCTTACATCAGTCAGCTTCTGAAAGAGCAGCTGTAGCCCCAAGGACTGGGATATAATCCCATGCCAGTCACCATTAAAGTAAGCAATGGCCCTCAACTTCTATGCAAGTGGATTGTTTCAGGGAGCCACTGAGAACCCCTGAAGAATTTACAGTCAGTCACTCATAAATGTATCTGCAAGGTAACTGATATTTTCTTCATTAAAGTGCACTAAGTTATACATTTCCATTTGAATGTGGTGAATCAGACAGTCAGAGCAATCAGTTTTGCAGGCTTTTGGGCAAGTGCATGGGGCAATTGGTTACACTGACATCAGAGCCTGTTGGCATTTCTTTGTCTCCTTGAGATGAAGGGGCACCTAGAATCAGATTGAGATGCTTTATCTCTCTCTCTCACTGCCAATGATGCCATGCATACATAGGTACAGCAATGGGTTCCAGGTTTAAGCACAAATCTGGCAGCCACTGAGTGATGCTGCAACTGGCTTTTGAAGGAAACCACCACTCTTTCGGTGGAGGTAACCAAGCACCCACATGCCAGAATCATAACAGTGGACAGAACTTGATTGGATTCCTTTGCTTCAGTTTAATGAGGGTGTCCGGCAACACTGCCTGATATTCCCTTTCTATCATTAGGCTCAGCAAGTTGCTTTGTCTCCCGCAGTCAGAGGGTCAGAGATCTTGGGTGCTGCTACCTCCACTAGTTGTGGATCCGTATCAGTGATGTGTCATATAGATGATGACCTCAAGCCTATGCTAGTGGATCCACTAAAGTGAATGTCTACATATTGATGGACAGAGAAGGTGAACATTGTGTTGGTGCCTGCTTTGAGGTGTTAGAGGCATCATCCTTGGAGACAGTGGGGTTGCTGCTGGTAGGGAGGTCACGTTATCTAGTGCTTTGTCCTTTTCTGGTGGCTGAGAATACTTGGCGCAGAAAAGCAAAGAATTAGTTGGTGAAGAAGCACAGTCTCTTGCATAAGACCAATGTCTGGCTCTGCATGGACATCTGAAAACAAAAGACATCAAGTATGGTGCTCCTGTACTAGATCTATGGCCTGCTCTTCACATAGGGTGAGGATTTGCAAATCTGAAACCCCTCTCCTGGTCTGGGCCTTGGCAATATTGTACTGCAAGCAAATAAACAGGAGTGAGGCAGCACTGTGATTCAGTGGTTAGCGCTGCTGCCTCACAGCAACAGCGACATGGGTTCAATTCCACCGCAGGGCAACTGTCTGTGTAGAGTTTGCACATTCTCCCTCTGTCTGCGTGGGCTTCCTCTGGGTGTTCCGGTTTCTTCCCATAGTTCAAAGATGTGCAGATTAGGTTGATTGGTCATGACAAATTGTCCATTGTGTCCAGGGTTCGCCATGGGAAATGCAAGGTTAGAGGCACAGGATGGGGTCAGTGGGTGGTTCTGGGTGAGATGCTCTTCTGAGTCGGTGTGGACTCAATGAGCTGAATGGCCTGCTTCCACACTGTATGGATCTACGAGTGTGATAGAAATGGATTCACAAGTGCTTTCTGAGCACGTATACCACAGCATGTCCTAAGCCATCTCCAGCAAGTGAGTAGGAACGACACTGCCTGCAAACTGTTAGAACACTGACAAAACCAGGGTAGCTGTCCGCCTTTTAGTTCACATTATCCTTCCGCTTGATCATCCTCTGTGGTGTGCCTGTGATGTGGCACAGACTGAGAGACATCTCTTTGAGTTTCAGTTTGCAGTGAGAAGATGATGCCACTTACCTTTGAAAATTGCAGAAGACAGTTCATCTTCTTCTTATGTTGAATCGGAGCGCTCTTGTGAGGCACACGGGCACTGACTTGTGCTTCAATCTCACTCCAACAGACCTGGTTCTGATGGAAATGCATTCTGCTGCCATCCCAGATAAAAAGGATTTATCTTATTTTAGGGATGGCCTGGACCAGAACTTTAATAAGCACTGCTAGTGCTTGGGGCCAGTTACTGTCTGGTCTGAGACATGTCCAGGTTGGGTGACAGCAAGCTACATAGGCTCCAACAATGTTGCAGATTTGCAGTAAGTAAAAGCGAGTTCAAGTGGCCTATGAAAATATCACACAAGCCTTCATGGGCCAAGAACATCCTGACTGCCTATTCCCTAAGATTCACCACTCAACCTGCATTCATATGGAATGAGTTGAAAAGCATGTGATTATGCGAGAAAAGCCCATGCAAGGTGCAATGTAAGTGACAAACTTTAATACGCCCATGCCATTCCTAGGGTCTAAAATGAAAAATTTTGCCTTCTTACTCTTATTTTCCTGAGGAGGGTGAAAATTCTCCCCATTCTATCAAAATGTACCACTGCATATTTAGGAATCATGATATTAATTTGCCAATATACCGCTACAGGTTTCTTAATATCTTCCTATATTTCACTGCATACCTGCCTTGTGATTTAATCTGTTCAGCTTCAATTCCTGTTTTAAATCTCACTCAAAGAACAATATGATCATGGCACTACTAGCTCTTGTTGAGTCCTTAAATTAAACATTGTGAGCAATTCAGGCATGTTTTGAAAGAAGCCATTCAACTGGGTTTTTTTTTTGTTGGCATTAATTATATATTGAATATACTGGGCCTGTTTAAAACTGATTGTGCAATTGATACGAGCTTCACACTGAACAGAAAACAAGAAAAGATTGAGGTACATACTGTACCAACATAAATTAAGAGATGAAGTTGTATCTGAAACCAGAGAAAACACTAATGAGTAGCAGGTGACTGCATCTGTGTAATCACAAGACAGCTTGTGAAGAGTGATTGTCTCTCTAATTGCAGAAAATACAGGCAGGAAGATGATGGTCTCTGTAAATACAATTTGATTTGAGTAACGGCATCTAATTGCAAGAAATACAGCCAAGATAGTCACTCTGTAATTACAATGTGAGAGTGTCCATGTCTGCAAATACAGCTTGAGGACGGTGACAGTATCTGTAATTGCAAGTAATACACCTCGAGTGAGTCACTTTGTCATTACATTGTGGGAGAGTGACCATCTGTAGTCACAAGAAACATCTGCATAAAGAAGAGAAGGCAGGAGAACAGCAGCTTACATAGAGATTTGGAACAATCAAGGGTAAGTAAATAGTAAGGGCTGTAGGGTTGTGTACGGATTGGGTTCAGGGACATGGAAGAGTGGGAGAAGATTCTGGGGAGGACAGAGAGTCAGGTCAGGGGTCAAGAGCAATGAAATGGGAAGGGTCTGAAAGCCTGATCTCTTGGGTATGATGGAGAGAATGAAGGGAATAGCTAGTCAAGGTAAGAAAATGAGGGGGCCTAAAAGGTGTTGTCAATATTGTCTCCATGTGTGTCCACCTCAGAGTTGGCTGCCACAGCCTTCAGAGGATAATCATTCACCAACACACGGTCATTTCAGACTCAAACATTAACTTTACTTTCTCCATAAATGCTCCCAAACTTGCGGAGTTTATTTTGTTTACATTACTTATTTGTTTACGTTTCAATTAATCTCCACTGAGACTGAGCTCAGAAAATGATCTTTACTATACATAGAATGGAGGACCAGCTAAGCTGGCAAGTTCAGCTATGTCCACAGAGTGATGAGTACAATACTGGGCACCATTAAGCTCTCTGACTAAGCCAGCCTCAAAAAATAATGATAAAACACACTTGAATAAAATATAACCAATGTAATGTGAAATACTTAAATAGGAAATATAATTTTGAAAAATATCAGTTCTACTTTAGTGCAGTCTGTATTGGTGTGGAGTTGGACAAGAAAGCTTTTGTTGTGTTTCAGAGAGCCCATGTTTAAGTAGGAGCTTCGCTTAAAGCTCCTTCTCTAGCTGCAGCATTGTCAGCTAGCAGCAGGTCTTATGACTGAAGTGTTTTTCCTGCTTGCACATCTCTCACCATGGCACTTTAAATTTTAATTGTAAGCATGTGGAAGATGGGAAAGAGCAAGAGAGAAGTGGCATACTGCTGACACAACCCTCTCCCACCACCCATCACAGAAGTCACAGATTGGTGGGAGCTTACCTGAAACTCTGCAATGGGAGGGATTTCTGTTAAACAACTGACTGCATGGTTCTAGAATAATAATGAAAAATTGGTCAATACATGCATCAATGGAACAGTATATGATTGAGGCCCTTACAACTATTTCTTGGAAATTGTCTTGGAAGTATGAAAATCAAGTGAATGCTAGCTTAATTCAGAATTTAAATCCAAAGACTATTTTTCCAAACTGAAAGGGGTTGGAAAATGATGGTTTTGATGCTGTTGACATAGAAAAGGAGAACAGATGTGAGAGTGCCAAGAGCAGAAGACAACAGGGTAAAAATTAGACTGAGATGTAAAGTAGGTGTTAATGATAAGTTTGAATAGGAGAAAATAGGTCAGCTCAGCTGAAAGCAAAGCCAACAAGAATCAAAGAGAGGCTAAGTGTTCACCATTGAAATTATATACTGGGAACTTGGCTTCCTGTGCTCGCTGTCACCATGTTACGTCAAAACTTAATGCTGCCTTTCTTAAATCTCGACGAGTATTATTTGTAGCTCGTGAGATTCAAAACATGAGCAAACAAAATGAGTATGATACAATCCTAGGCCAAACTCAATCCACTCTTAGTGATAAGCTTCCAAAGGAGCAGTATACTTCTGGAGCAGTTTCTGACACAATTACATTGATTAATATTCAACTCTGGTCAATTCTGGAGAATAAAGAACAATGTGGCAATTAACAATTTGGCTTGAGAGCACACCTATAAAAAAGCTCAGGGAGGGGAATGCTGCTGCATGTCACTTTGTAGATTTCATAAAAGGCACTTTTTGATGGTTATTTTTCAATCACTTTTAGAGTCACACACACACAATCTTTTCTAGTTACCCAACTAAGAATGACAAATATTTTGGCCAGCCTTGTGTGTGGCTTTAAATTTGAGTTTTCCAATCACCTGCTGGTGCTGCCACCTGTTTAGGACTCAGCTTCTGACTGGGACATTGGCTTTCTGCAATCATAACTGGCTGCTTCCTCTGGACATTCATTTTGCATTTCATTGCTTTTAATGGAAAAATCTCTGCTGCGCACAGCATTATAATTGGAAAACAATGCTTACCTGATTTCTTCCTTATTCCTCCACATTCTCTGTAAAACAAACAGCAGCACAGAGACATGATTAGTGGTGTGTCTGAAGAAGGTGAAACCTGAGACTGCACCTGCAGCTCACCCCACTTTTTCTCATTCATCATTTAAAAACAGGGTGAGACTGAGGCAAGCCTGGCTACAGCACATTCACAGCCAGCAAGCAAGAGGAAAAATAGCTTGACTGCTCCAACAGAGAATGCGGAATCATGTGATTTGCTTTGAGATCGTACCATCTACTACTTAAAGGGGCTTGCATTTGCTATTTTCACTAAATATGTACTTCTTCCAGTAACAAATTACTTGGAAACATTTTGTGGGCTTCAACAATGAATTGTTCTGTGAAATTCAGTGCTAAAAATCTGCAGCCTTTGAGGAGACACATTAAATAATCTTGTAAATTTGCTATTGCAGAATACAACAAGGAATTAGGTTTTATATTCCAGCCACTGGGCAAGGTCATTCAGAGATGAAATCTGCTATCAGAGTTAACGAGCAGAAGGGCTAAGGAATGAAGACCCATTTCTCCCTGATGACAAGGGCTGAAATAAATGCTACTAAAAGTTCAGAGAAAAAAATCCAAGACATCAATACAAATTCTAAATACAGAACAAGTAATCTTTTAACTATGTGCACTATTCTCTATATAAATGGGTAATTATGATGTACTTGAACATTTCTGTGCAACTACTGACAAGGAGAATGAGTCTCATTGTTACAGAACCCCAGACTGCCCAATTCCAGAATTTCATGGCCCAAAGCTAAAGTCTTGTTGTGGCACTGACCTCTGATTATCTTCTTGCTCCAGTCAGAAAGCAGCTCTCTGTTCCCTGTATGTGGTAAGTATAGAGACAGGGTTCTATTCAGTGTCTAAATGAAGGCATTCAACAACCATCACTGGAGACACAAGTCTCTTCACAGAATGCCACTCTCCTGTTGTGTCCCAGATTAGTAAATAGCACTTAGCATGATGGCACACACAGACTCAAGTTCCTCACTTCCCATTTTTTGTCGGTGGATAAAAAAATGTCACCTGGTCTCTCAGATACGCCCACGCATAACCTGCAACTCCCTTGTCAATATAAAATCTGTCCAATTCAACCTCGAATATATTCAATGATACAGCCTCCACTATTCTGAGGAAGAGAACTCTAAATTTTAATAACCCTCTGAGAAATGGAATTCCTCCCTCTATCTTAAATTGGTGACCCTTAATTTGAAACCGTTACCCATAGTTCTTGGCTAAAGTCTGAAAGGAAACATCTGTCTAGCACCTATGTCAAGCTTTCTGGGAATTGTGAATGTTTCAATAAGATCACTTCTTATTCTTCCAAACTCCAATGAGTGCAGGTCCAATCTGTCAAACCTCTCTCCAAAAGATAAACCCCTCATTCTACAAACAAACCAAATGAACATTTGCTCTTCTTGTTAAATGCAATTTTGTGCCACCTTAAGTAAGGACACCAAACTAATACATAGAACCCCCTGATAAAGATGTCATTTAAATAATACCACAAAGAGAAATGATAAGGCAGTGAAATCATAGAACAGTACAGCATAGAAGGAGGCCATTTAGCCTGAGTCTATAACTGCTGTTTTTAAATACTTTCAACTAGATGACATTTGCTACAGAACAGTTTCAGAGGTATTGGTGCTTGGATGATATTCTCAAGTTATCTTCTCATATTATTTTAATTACATATTTAAGTCTGTGATGTAAGATAAATTCAGGAGGAAAGATACTTCATTTTATATTACAGAAATAAAAGAAACGACATAGAAAGATGTTAACGTACGAATAGATTCTAAATAATTATTTGTGTGAAATGGTATTATTCAGCTCTTTAAAATGATGATAACATTGGACTACACAAATATTTATGCAAGTTATTCAACTTGATCAGTTGAATGCCATCTCTACATTGACCATGGCTAATCTACCTAACCTGCATATCCCTAGAGAAAATGAGCTATTGAGCATGGCCAATTCACCTTACTTGCACAACTCTGGACTGAAACCACAGCACCCGGGAGGAAACCAGAGCACCCAGCAGAAACCCATGCAGACACAGAGAGAATATGTAAACTCCACACAGCCAGTCACCCAAGGCTATAATCAAACCTGGGTCCCTGACACTGTGAGGCAGCAGTGCTAACCACTGTGTCACCACGCCGCCCACTTGTTCTATGGGATAATCTAGAACAATGTTGAAACTCACTGTTTCGAAATACGCGGTCACCAATTAAGACAGAGATAAGGAGAAATATTTTTTTCCCAGATGATTGTGAATTTTTGCAGCTCTCTTACTTAGGAGGTGGCAGAAGCAGAGCCTTTGAATATTTTTAATGCAGAAGTGGATAAATTCATGATAAGCAAAGGAATGCAATGTTATTAAGGCTAGGGGAATGTGGAATCATCAGAACAACCAAGGTCTTGTTGAATGGTAGAGCAGACTCAAGGGTCTCCTCTACCTTCATAATATACACCTGCTCTAAATTCATATATTTGCATACTTTCATGAAGGGTTTTTATTCAGCTTTGAAGTTCTGCCTTAACTTCTTAAAAAAACAACTCAATCAACAAAATTCCATTTTATCAATCTAAATCCATGATAATTATCTGAATATTATTAGACCCAAACAAATAGGGGGTCCTCATGTGGTGCAGGAGGCCCAGGTTCAAGTCCCCACCTGCTCTGGAGGTTTTTAATAACATCTCTGGACAGGTTGATTAGGAAAAATAGATGGTCTGGGGATAGGAGTTCAAATTCCACCATGGAAGATAATAAAATTTGAATTCAATAAAGTATGGAATAACAGACCATTGTCGATTTTCATAGAAGTCCATCTGGTTCACTAGGGAAGGACATCTCCATCCTTATCTGATCTGGCTCACATGTGACTCCAGGCCCACAGCAATGCAGTGTACTCTTAATCACCCTCTGAAATTGGCCTAGTAAGCCACTCAGTTCAAAGGCAGTTAGGGATGCTGGACAGGCCACATCCTATTTAACAATTAAAAAATTGCACATCTAGTCTCTCTTCAGATGGTTTAAATTCTGCAGCAAAACAGTATTATATATGAATGTAAAATAAGGCCAAAGAAACACAAATACATTTGCAAGGAGCTCTTCGATGTAGCCTTCAAAGTGCTGACAGCATTTGGAATTTTGTTTGTATCATTTTTGCTATGTTTTAATTAATCCTATAAAATGTTCTGCTATCTATCCAGCTCTGATTTTCCTTCAGGAGCAGTCCCTTTTTTGTCCTGCTATTTATAATTGTGCTCAGTGAATTAATAATCTATCAGTTTTTGTTTTAACACCTGTTACATGATACATTTGTGGTTTGCAACTTTTAGCTATAATGCCTTTCTAAACTTTCTTCCTGTTCTTTGTTTTGAGTCAATGTGCATATATGCAAATAAATCATTGTGGCCATGTTTATAATTATTGCCCTATCTCCAGTGTTTGGAACACACTCTCTATTTAGGGAAAATGATTGAGGAAGTACTTAGCAACCATCACTCAGCCAAAGTGAGTCAGAACAGTCAGCCAAAATGCTGCAGAGCTACTTTATGCTACCAGTGAGAGCTATTACAGCACAAGAGATAATAGGTACTGCAGATGCTGGAGAATCCGAGATAACAAGGCGTGGAGCTGGATGAACACAGCAGGCCAAGCAGCATCACAGGAGCAGAAAGCTTTCCTGTTCCTGTGATGCTGCTTCGCCTGCTGTGTTCATCCAGCTCCACACCTTGCTATTACAGCACAATTTGTTTTAACCAGCACCTTAATGAACCAACACTCTTGATAAACCAACAAAAATTATATACAAATACCAGAAGTTACTCTATTTATCACGATCTCCACAATGTCCAAGTAGTCAGTTGAGAATGCAATTTATTTTTGATTTATTATTGTCGCATGTACCTAGGTACAGCGAAAAGGCGAGAAGGCTCTCTGCTGGTTAGTTTCATTTAAGGCAAACTTACATTATTATTTAAGTGGTTTATGCTATAAATAACACATAACAGCAACGTGTATACCCTCTGCATTAAGTTTCTGTTACTTAGAGTGTTCTTACATTTTTTTTGTGGAACAACCAGAATATTTGATCAACTCCTGGTTCCATAGGTGCCACTTAATAAAAGGTTTGCTGTATTTCAGTCACTCAGGCAGGAGTTTAGACCAGCATCACAAGGGCTGACCAATTAAAATGCCGAAAGCAAAAGTTATGAATGGACAGCACAAATTTTATGTAAGTATAAGTTGTTGAGGCATGGCAGCATCTCTTGATCATTCCTAGTTAGTCAAGACAAAAACAAGTCTTTCTTTGAATTACTGTCCAGGTGAGGATGGTGCTAGATAGAGAATTACAAAATGTAGAGCCAACTTAATAATTATAAAGGAGCAGAGATTTACATTTACATTAAAATAGGTGTGAGTTAAAAATTATGGTGTTGCATAATACTGTTTCTCTTGCCATTCTCACTGTTTATCCCTCTAAAAAGCAAAGTATTTTACAAGTGAGCATTTGGGGCTGCTACAGTACAATTTGTAGACTGAACACACTGCAATCAGTATGCTGAAGTAGATATTGGATACAGCGGCAGAAGCAATTGTTATAAAGCAGAGGTTGACCCCCCGCTCTGAGCACTAAAACTGATACAACTGAAGAGGAGAACCTCACCCTTCAACCTGCAAAAGGAGTGCAAAAAGTTGTGTAACGTGCCTTTCATCAATTTCTAATGGTTAAATAAAATAATTGCCTGATCCTCATGTTAAAATCAACAAGTAACAACATTTTTCAAAGTCTAACAGTGAACAAATTAACTAAACAAACCAAATAAACCCCTTCTAACTACTAACCATTCCCTAATAAAGCAAGATTCTAATGGTATGCTGTTCCAAAAAAATACAAGTCCCATTTATATTAAAAAAAAATAGAATTTAGTCTCTCCAATTACAGCCAGGTTATGTGTCTTCTGGAATGTTCTGTGCCTCTCCATCGATTCTTCTGTCAGGAATATTAACTAGTTGTGCAGTTGGTACCGCTGTTATTTAAATGGTGCTTTCTCTAAGACACAGAGAAGGCTGTGAGAGCCAGCGATTCTCTCTTGAGCACTGAGGACTGTTAGCTCTGGCAGATGACAGTTAACTCTGAGGCTTTGTCCCTTCTTTCATGCCCTTGATGACATAACAATTTCTTACAATAGGACTGGTACTATGTTGTCAAAACCATCAGATTTAAATTTAATTGGCTTTTGGTATCTAAGTGCCTGGTTCGAATTGATTAGCTAAATTCAAAAGCCTGTTGTTTTGGTAAAAATTGCTGCTTGGCTCACTAACTGTACCGCCTTTTGATGCAAATGTTTTAAGTCAGGTGCTGTCTGTGTACTGGCAAACTTTCAAGCTGCTGCTCACAGACATCCATTTTAAGTCTCTAATCATAGAAACACACATTATCCTTTAAAGGGACCACGCAATGCTTTCCCCCTAGCATTTTACAAACACCAAATTCTAACTGCCTGCCTCCCAAACCACAAGTACTTTACCAAACTTGGCAACACAATAATTCAGCGTCTGTTCTGTCCTGTCCTAGATCTGTTATGTTGAGCTTCTATTTTACCAAGTTTTAAACTTTATAGAATCATGAAGCGAGCCTATTGCTGACCTCTGTAGTTATTATGCAAAATCTGCTTCTTGTAATGATACTGAAGCAGTCGGCAACAGTGTTGTTGTTGATGGTCGAGAGGAAGCAGGGGACATTGGCAAGGGTCATTATCTAGCACATGAGGCATGGGCGTCACCTGCCACTTCTCAGTCCAAAACTGGATGTAATCCAGATATTGCTCAGGTTGGTACCAGCTCCCACATTAAATTTATTTTGAACAGAGCTAAATGTCATGAATTCTACAGAGAACAAACTTTTTACAGGAAGATTACTGAAAAAGCAGCTAAAGACAGCTTTGCCAAGGATACTGTCTTGAGGAACATCCTGTGTGCACCTGGAGCTGCAACAATTTGCCTCCAACATCCATAACTCTCTTTGTTTATGTAAGGAATGTCATAAGGCTATACAGCAGAATCTTCCTGCTTCTGGAGGAACTGGCAGAATGTAGGAAAGGAAGGTATCTAGTCAGCAGGCTTACATGTTCCAAAAGACATCCTGGACTTAATTCCTCTCTGGAGTAATAGGGAACAGGTTACATCAGTGGCTGCAGATTATCCTTCACAGCAACAGCCTGGCAACTGGGGCCAAAACTTATCTTCTAAAAAATTGGAACCACTTCAAAAGGTGCCTCAAGAGTGAAGTTCCCTCACAGTCCTGCTCCGGCAGCAGCCGTCTCTGGCAATGCAGCTTCTACCTTCCTTCAATCAAAATCCAAAGGCCTGCAGCCCAATAACATGCTCAATGCCCTTAATTAAATGACTGACTGCCTCACATAAGATCTTGTTGGTGGGCACATTTCTCACCTCACACTTGCTGGCAGTCAGAAATGGGGCCAATCAATGATTTTTTTCAATAATAAAGTCATAGTCAAAGCAGTGATAGAAAAGGCCATTTAGCATATAAAATCTATATCAGCTGTCTGTAGATCAATCCAGTCAGTTCAATTTCCCTGCTTAATCACTGGAGCTCTACAAATTTAATTCCTTCAAGTGCTTTTCTAAATTATTCTCTGTTTCTTTGTAGACAGCTAGTTCCAAGTCACTACTACTCATTATATAAAAAGTTGTTTCTCTCAACCCTCTTAACTTTTTCCCACAATTTAGATCTGTGTCCTGTGGGCTTTGCAAAGTCAGCTAATGGGAAAAGCCTTTCTTTTCCTACCTTTTCTAAACACGTCACAATCTTACACATTTCTATCAAATATCCCCTGAAACTGCTTTGCTCCACGGAGAACAACAACAGCTTCTTCAATCTAACCTTACGGCTGTATTCCCTTATTCTTGGAACCATCCTCTTCCATACCTTCTCCAGAATCTTTACTTTCTTCCAAAAATATGGTGACAAAACAAGATGCAAAACTCTAGTTGTGGCCTAACCAGAGTTACATAAAATTTATTCAAATTTTTTTTTCAACAAACGTCTCAATTTATGAAGCGCAAGATCCAGATGTTTTTCAAACTACCCTCTCAACATATCCTGCTACTATCAAGGAATGATGCACATGAACCTCCAGGTCACTCTGGCCTATAGACCTCTGCCATAAAGTAGATATCATCTCTCCCAATCACTTATACAAAAGGTATCTCATCACACTTCAGAGAATCGCACTTCTCTGCATTAACCTTCTGCCCATTCTGCTCGCTATCAATGCCCTGCTGCAGACGGTCTCATCCTCACTGTTTGCCATACCTCCAAGTTTGGTACCACCAACAAATTTTGAAATTTGACTAAACATTCCAAGATCAGCAATGGCTCTAGCTCGGATCATTGGAGAACACCAATTGTTACCTCCTCCTATCTGAAAAACAAACAATTAATCACAACTCGCTGTTTCTCCTCCATAATCCAATTTTATTTAATCTGAGCTGATACTCACCTTCTTATTCCAAGAAATGTGTTTAAATTTTGTTAAATCAGTTTTCTAAAGTGTCACTTTCTCTAAAGCTTTCTTAAACATCAAAGACTATATTCCCTTCATTAACCTTTTCTGTTACTTCATCAAAAACTTCAATAAAATTAGTCAAATATGTCCTGCCCTTTGCAAATCTATGCTTAACTATGTTCTCCTTAAGTAAGCTACTGGAGTCCAGGACTCCTTGATGCTGTACTTGTTTGAATACCTTGATGTTGAGAGCCACTATTCTTGCCTCTTCAGTTCGTTTAAATATGTTGGATTATGACTGTGCCAAGGTCTGCAGCCAACTAATAACAACAGAATTCCAACCATACACTGGTAAACATACTATCTGCCATTAACTGTAGCGTACAAGTCTTCAGGACAACAGCAGAGATATTATCAAATGCACAACCTCCGCAGAAACGAAAAACTCAAGATACAATGCTTTTTGGGAGGACTAACAAAGCAAGGAAGTACAAGTTGAATGGTAGGCCCTAAGATGTACTTTGAAACAGAAGGATCTTGATGTGCATGTCCATAGATCCTTGAAAGCAACAGAAGAGGCAGATAAGGTGATTGAAAAGGTACATGGGGTACTTGCCTTTATTAGTCAAGGCACTAAACACAAGAGCTAGGAGATTATTACAGGGCTGTACTAACATTAGTTAAGTCACAGCTGGAATACTACATGTAGTTCTGATCACCGCACTACAGGAAGAACATGATTGCACTAGACAGGGAGCAAAGCCAGGCTGTTCCCTGGGCTGGAGCAATTCAGTTATAAAGAGAGGCTAAATGGACTGGGGTTGTTTTCCTTACAGTAGAGAAGGCTGAAGGGGGATGTGATTGAGATGCACAAAGTTCTGAGAAGCAGAGACAGGGTAGATAGCGAAAAACTTTGTCACTTGGTTATTTGCCCCACTACTAAGGGGAACAAGTTTTAAAGTAAGGAGCAAGTAGTATAGAGGGGATTTGAGGAAAAGAAATTTCTCCAATAGAGTGGTGGTATCTGAAACTCACTGCCATTAAAGGATGTTGGAAGGTGAAACCCTCAAAATATTTAAGAACGATGCAGCTGAGCACATGAAACAGAATAGCATACAAGGCTACGGTCCAAAGATTTGAAAATGGGATGAGAATAGATTGATCTCTTGGTGACCGTTGCAGACATGATGGTCCAAAGGGCCCCTTTCTGTGCCGTAAAAACCCTTTGACTCTATGTAATAATCAGACTATAAAGTGAAATATCATGCTGTTTAACTATAATTTTATTAGCCTACATTTTTTGTGCCCAGTTTGAGAGCACTTGAGGTCACACAAATATGAATTCTCTGAGGGAGTTTGTGTTGAAGGTCAGCCCACAGAGAATGATTACGTAGGTTATAGAGGCAATTATACATGCCAAAGTTAATGCGAAGGAGGCTGTTTCTAATAGAGGATATTATCAGTAATTCTCTAAGCTCTGTTAAGTTCTGTTGAGGAAATTATCTATATGGATGGAAAACAGACAGCGCGGCTCTCACATTCCAGAGTAATGCTTCCTCATCCTACAACGGCTGCCATTCTACACATGCCAAAAAGCAGGAGGTGGATTCATCAAATTGGATTTCTCAGCAGCAATCAGATCACACATCAAAGACAGGGAAATGCAAAAAAAACCCAGCAACAAGATAAGGAAATGTTTGAAGCACTGGTCTCAGCCAAACTATACTTAAGTGGGTATAATGATTTCACAAATAGTCACCACACCTCAGCTTGATCACAATTCTGTTTACAAACTTTTCTAGAACCAAAAAGGGCAGTCAGCTCTCTAAGATTCTACTTTTGTTAGTCAACAAGTACCATTGGGTTGCATTATTTCCTGGTGGCATCACAACCATTCACAGCGCACCAGCTGAATAGATTGTTAACTTGGACAAATGTTTAACTGCTTTCCCAAACAAAACAATAATAATTTCTAGTGAGAATCCCTCCTGCCTCCATTAACCTCACTTAGATGCCAGACTGCTTAAAGTAAATGGAATTGATTTCATTCACATAGTTTTGATTTTGTTTTAGTTGTTCATTGGACGTGTGTATTGCTGGCTAGGCTATCAGTAACATAGGGTCGATGGGTGAATATGACTTATTGTTAGAAATTGCACAGTAAAGGTTCGGATTAACTGAAATATATGGACAGCCGAGGAAGTATGGTTCAGAGAATACTGGGATAGCTGAATCTAAGGGTAACAAGTGAGGGTTACAACAGCAGATCAAAGCAGTCAGGACAGGGTATGGGATCAGAAGCTCAGCTTGTAATCCAATAGGATATTAAAACTGCAAACAGTTTGAGAGTAGCCAGGAAGGGAAATGGAATGAGTGATAAGGGTTCAGAGTTTGTGGTGGTAGCCGAAGAAAACAGCTTTAGATTTCACAGTTTAACTACAAGAAAATGCGGCTCATCACAATGTCATAAAGGCAGGTTGCCAACAAAGGCACTGGGAAGACAGATAGGTGGGGGATAGTTAACGTTGGGTATCATGCTTTTGCATATGGAAGCTAAATCACACTGTTAAACGAAGTCACCAAGCTGCATCATAAAAATGAAGAAGTGGACAGATGGCAGATAGAATATATGTGGGAAAATGACAGATTATGGACTTTGATAGGAAGAGTAGAGGATCTGAATATTATGCAAATAGAGAAAGACTGCAGAAATCTGAAACAGAGCAATTTCGGACTCTTCATGATAAACCACAAAAAGCTGGCACATAAGTCCAGTCGGTAAAAAGGAAAGTAAATGGAATATTGGTCTTTATTTCAAAACAAATGCAGAACAAAAATAGGGATCTCTTGCTAAAACTATACAAAGCACGAGTTAGACCACACTTGAATACTGTGAACAGTTTTAGTCCCTTGCTCTTAGGAAAGATATCCTGGGATTGGAAGCAGCCCAGAGAAGGTCACTAGGTTAATCCTGCGCGCAAGGAATTGTTTTATGAAGACAGGCTGAGTAGGTTGGACTTATCCTCATTGCAGTTTAGAAGAATGGGAAACAACTTCATTGAAAAGTATAAGATTCTTAAAGAGTTTGCCAGGGGTTAATGCAAAGAGGTTGTTTCCTCCTACGGCAGAATCTAGAACCAAACGGCACAATCTCAGAGTAAGGGATTATCCAGGTAGGACAAAGATGAAGAGGAATTTCTTCTATCAGAGGGTAGTGAATCTGTGAAATTCTTTATTCAGTATATTCAAGGCTGACACAGATAGATTTCTAATCAGTAAGAAAACTAAATATTAAGGGGAAAAGGAAGGAAAGTGAAGATGAAGATTATCAGATCAGTCATGTTCTCATCGAATGACAGAGCAGACACGATGGAGTGATTGGACCTTCCTCTGCTCCCACGTCTTACGGTCTTATAGAACAAAGATTCAAACATTGACAATTTCAGAAGTAACTGTACTTGGTTAGTGGAGAAATTCTCATTGCTTCAGATCCTACACATATGTTTGGACAGTTAAAAGTGGAACTAAACAGAATTTTTTATTTAATAATACAAATCTGATGCAAAATTGGTTAGCTTTAAGCATGGCTAAAACTTCAGATAACAATACTAGGCTGTGGTAAATGTTGCTTTCAGAATGTCATCTAAGTTACTTGGCAGGCTGAACTGCTGTATGCTAGTTTCTTCTACAGCTATGAATTAAAGCATGTTGTTTAGTTACTGAGTTGAGTTTTGGCAGTAAGTTGTAGTTTGTTGCAATATATTTTGAGGGAGGATTGAGAAACTGAATCTGCTGCTCTCAGTATCCTGCTCAATGCTGTTTACAATAAGATGATTTAGAACTTAAAGGCTTTTACCTAATTAAGTAATGGATTCTGGAGCTCCAGAGATAGCATAATGGATAATGTATAGTGCCTATTCTTTGCACCGGATGCATTCTGAGAGTGGGGCACATGGCAATATGCATGTCTCGGATTATTGTAGAAGTAATGTTTCCTTGGAACTGTCCATAACCAAAAACAATAGTTGATTTCAAGTTAAACATGTTTGTCGGGAACAAAAATAATATACATGGGACATACATCTTAAAAAAAGAATAAAAACTGTAGTAGTAAAAGAGCACTATTTACTGTTACCACCTCTGGTTGGGTACATTCCAGGAGGGTAGATCATGTTACACTGTTGCTATTGCAACATCTGACAAAAGCTGGATTTCCTGGAGTTGAATATCTTTAACCAGATGGCTGAAGATGAACTTGGGAGTGGAAGGATGAGGATCCAGTTGTTGTGGTCTGCGTAGGAACTAACTACATGGGTAAAACTAGGGATGATTTTCAACTGAGAGATCTTGAAGAGTTAGTAGTCATATTGAAATGTAGAGTGTTAGAGGTAGTCCTCTCTGGGTTGCTATCTGAACCACATGCCAATTGGTACAGAATCATGTAGATTAGAAAATTAAATCTGTGGCTCAATGAGTGGTATGGGAAGGAGTTTCAATTTATGGGACACACTATGAAATGTCAAGAGACAAAGGTTAAAAGTTAAATTCTCTCATTTGAAATGGTCGCTGACTGGCACATTGTACCACTTAACAGTCCAAAGCTGGACACTGTCCAGGTCTGCTCCACATGGACATGGCTGCTTCTGCATTCAAGTAGTGGTAAATGGTGCAGTACACTGTGCAATCATCAGTGACCATCCCCATTCTGACCGAAAGACCAAGGGAAGGTAACTGAAGAAGCATCTGAAGGCAGCTGAGACTAGCAGACTACCCTAAGGCCAAGCAGCATCAGAGGAGCAGGAAAGCTGACGTTTCGGGTCTGGACCCTGTGGTCATCCAGCTCTACACCTTGCTATCTCAGAACCCCTGATGCTGCCTGGCCTGCTGTGTTCATCCAGCTCTACACCTTGTTATCTCAGATTCTCCAGCATCGGCAGTTCCCACTATCTCTGAATCACTAAAACTGGAATGATTGATATCCGGCAAACACAACCTTTATACCAGAAATGACTTCCACCAATATGATTTTCCCTTATTCACACTGGATCCAGTATTGCTAAGGCTCCTTGTTGCCATACTTAGTCAACTGTTGCCTTGATGTCAAGGGCAGTCACTCACTTCACCACTGGAGTTCAGCTTTCTTTGCCTACTTTTGAACCAAAGTGTTGTCAGGTCGGCAGCAGAAACCAAACAATGTCAGTGAATAGTTTATAGCTGAGCATGTGATACTTGATACAACTGCTGATGAGCTAGCCATCAGTTTGCCAATTATCAAGAGTAGACTGACAGGGTGGTAACTGGCTAGGTTGGATTTGTTCCTGCCTTTTCTGAAGAGAAACTACTTGGGCAATTTCCATATTGCTGCATAGACAATAGAGTTATCGCTATAATGAAAAAGCTTGGCTAGGGATGCAGCTAGCTCTGGAACACAAGTCTTCAATATGATTGTTAAAATATTGTCAGGGCCCAAAGCCTTTGCAATATCCAATGCAGCCATTATTTCAAATAACATGGAGTCAGTTGAGTTGCTAAAGACTAGCTTCTGTGATCACCTCATCAAGATAGGGTCTCTCTTCAAGGCAGGTTTTGGAAATCAGCAAAATGTCACCAAGAAATTGATTTTAAAAAAGTAAAAACTCAGAATGAGAGTGAACTAGCCAGGAAAATGAAAACAGATAATAAGAGCATCTCCATTACTACCCTGGCTATAACGGCTGTTAAAGGAATTTCTTCTAGAAAGCAAGTTACCAAATCCATAATGGTAAGGATTTTATTTTACATAATGGTTCTGTCAAGTCCACTAACACTCATGAATGGTTCTTCAAAAATTGGTATGGGAATCAAAGGAGCTGGTTTATCACTAAGAGGTAGTAGGAACTGCCGATGCTGGAGAATCTGAGATAACAAGGTGTAGAGCTGGATGAACACAGCAGGCCAAGCAGCATCATAGGAGCAGGAAAGCTTGACGTTTCGGGCCTAGACCCTTCATCAGAAAAAAAAAGAATATCTGTTTATTGATGCCTGCATTTTCTTTTCTCCTGTATGTCCTGCCTCGGGAATTTCACGTACTACTTATAATATCTCCTCACCATATCTGAATGGTATTTGATGAACAAACATCTATTTTTCATCTGCAGGTCTGTGAAGATGTCTCCACTTCCTAATCAGAATTCCATTTCAAATATAAAATTCTGATCCTCCTTCAGTCTCAACTTCAGTATGAGCTGTCTGTGCTAATTTATTGAATTCTAGATCTGCTTCCCGAACCTCAATTAGTGAAGACATGCCAAACATCTCTTTTGAATTATCCTCGTTCTTAAATAGAGTTTCAGCTACACTAAAATCTGCCTGTAATATTACAAACATACTAACGGAGAACAAGATTAGTCCTTCAAACGTGCTCTGCCATTCAATAAGATCAAGGGTGATCTGACTTTAACCTCAATTCCAAATTCCTGTATATCCTCGATAATCTTTCATCTCTTTGGTAATCAAGGATCTATCTACTTCTGCCTTAAAAGTGTTAATAGTCTACATCCATTGAGGAAAAGAAATCCGAAGACTTCTAGCCCTCAGAGAAAAAAATGCTTCCTCATCTCTGATTTAAATGAGTGCCCCTTATTTTTAAACTTTGACTCCTGGTTCTAAATTCTCCTGCAATAGTAAACATGCTTTTAACATTCACCTGGTTAAGACCCCTCAGAATAAGTTTTAATAGAGTGAAGTCACCTCCGACTCTGCTAAATTAGGATACAGGCCTAACCTGTGTAGCCTTTCACCATACGGCAATCTACTCATTCCAGATACTAGTCTAGTAAACCTCCTCTGAACTGCTTCCAATGTATTATCATTCTTTCAATAAGAACAGTGACCAGTACTATACATCATACTCCAGATCGGTTCACACCAATACCCTGTACAGCTCAAACATAACCACTCTCCTCTTACATTCAACTCCCCTCACAACCAACTATAACATTCTATTAGCTTTCCTGACTACTTGCTGTATCTGCATACTAATCTTCAGTGATTTATGCACCAGGGACTCCCAGATGTGGCTCTTCTATTCTCTCTATCAAAAGGGACAATTTTACACTTTTCAAATTGTACTCCATTTGCCAGATCTTTGCCCACACACTTAGCCTATGTAAATACTTTTGTAGGCTCCTTATAACCTCTTCACAACTCACTTTCCTATGTGTTATCAACAAATTTAGCTACCTTATCTTCAATCCCTTCATCCAAATCATTTATATAAATTGTAAAATGTTGATACCCCAGCACTGACCCCTGAGACACACCATTCCTGACATCTTGCCAGTCTGAAAAAGACCTATTTATTCCTGCTTTTTGTTTCCTGTTACCAGGCCAATCTTTTACCCATGCCAATACACCATTTCCTACAACATGGACTTTTATTTTCCACATTAACCTTTTTGTGGCATCTTATCAACTGTCTTCTGGAAATCTAAATATAATATATTCACTGGTTTCTCTTTACCTACAGCACAATCTACTTCACCAAAGATCTCTAATAAATTAATTTAACATGATTTCCCTTTGACTAAACCATGTTGGCTCTGCTTGGTAACTTTCAACTTATCCAAGTGCCTTGTAATAATGTCTTTAATAATAGCTTCTAACATTTTGCCTATGACAGAAGTTAAGCTACTGCTTTGTGCTTCACACCCTTTTTGATTAAAGGAGCTATTTTCTAATTTACAGGAACCTCCCCTGAATCAAATGAATTGTGGAAAAATAAAACCAAAGCATCAACTGTTTCACTGGCAACTTCTTTTAAGACCCTTGAATGAAATCCATGAGGGTCGGGGGGCCTGTCAATTCACAGTTCTGACAATTTACTTAGTATTACTTCCTTGGTAACTGTAATTTTCTTCAGTTCCTCCCTCCCTTTCAATTCCTGATTTGCAGCTATTTTTGGGATGCTACTTAAATCCTCTCTAGCGAAGACCAACACAAAATGTCTGTTCAATTGATCTGCCATCTCTTTATCCTCCATTACTAATTCCCCAGACTCATTTTCTAAAGGGCAAACACCTACTTTGTTAACTATTTTGTGTCTTTTCCCATCTGTTTTTTCAGATTCTTGGCTAACTTTCTCTCATACTCTAACGTTTCCCTCCTTATGAATCTTTTAGTAATTCTGTATTGCTTTTTATATTCTGTCCAGTCTTCGGATCTTTGTACAATTTTGTCTTTGAATTTGACAATTTGTCTTTGAATTTTAGTTAACCACAGATGATGGGTCTATCCCTTAGAATTCTTCTTATTTATTGGAATGTATATTATGTGCTTTCTGGAATAACCCTTTAAATGTTTGCCACTGCATCTCTATTGACCTATGCCTTATCCTAAACTGACAGTTCACTTTTGCCAGCTCTGCTTTCATGCCCTCATAATTGCTCTTGTTTAAATTCAAAAGAGTCTTGGACCCACATTTTTCTTGCTTAAACAGTATGGTAAGATTCAATCATATTATGCTTGTTGCTACCCAGGGGAACTTTCACTATGAAGTCAGTAACTAATCCTATCTTATTGATTATTCGTCTCATTAGTTACTAGTTAAAGGCAACTGCTTGCAGCAACCGGTGGGAGAAAATGTCTGTAACTGAAAGATTCTTGTTAGATTGAACATGGACCATATTTGAGTCACCTGAATGACAATCAGGTCTCAATCACAACAAGATGATAAAACAACCTGGGAAATAATCCAGAAATTATTTTCTTAGCCCAAAATTCCTGCTCTTTAATTTAAAGCCTGACTTCTGACATGCCTGATACCTATATTACTCCAACATGGCCTCCCTTTCAGCGTTCCTCTCAAACAGCCATGAGCTACCCAACAGGTAATCATGTTCCTGTCTCTTTAGGCATAATCCTTGTTACAAAGCTTTGAATGACCTGCAGATTTCTTCAACAGAAGCCCTCCTTGCATATCATATCGTTGGGGATGTGGCCACCTTCTACCCTATGCACATGCCTTAGACAACAATGCCTTTTTGGTTTAACTTGCGCGAGCATATTTGCCTTAGAAAGAACTGCTTCATTGCAGACATCACCATTCCACGTCATGCAGAACATATGCCAGTAAAACTGGAGATAGAAATTATCAGCCTTTTGAAATGACAATTGATGAAAATGTAACTGGATCAGCAATATTATCGCAGTGGCTCCAAGTAACTGAGCATTGTGTGTTGAGAGTCTCCCTTCTTGACCCCAAAGTCTCTTCATTACATACACGGTCCAAGATAAAAATACGATGAACAATCTTCTTTATCTGAATAGAACATGATTCAACAGTACAACAAAACCTCACTACCATCCAAGATGATAGTAATTCACTAAATCAGCAACTCTGCCACAAAACACAACATTGACCAGCAGGACACTTTGCATACAGTACATACTAATAAAGATTATGCTTATTTTCACTTCTACAATTACCACAATTCAGGAAGAGAACAGCAGTGATATTATGGATCATTAAAAGCCATTAGCTGCACATTGTATAAGTCACATGTTACATTGATATCAGAGCTCTGTAAGGACTGCAGTGACCCAAGAAGGCCAACCACCACCAAAGCACGAAATTGTCTAACTTGTCTAAATCTACTGGAAGCAATTCTAAGGAACAAAATTAATAAACACATCAAGAGGCAGGGATTAATCAAGAATAATCAGCATGGTTTTCTTAAGAAGTGACCATGTCTGACCAACTTGATTGAATTTTTTTAAAAGAGGTAACCAAGGTAAATAGATTAGGGCAATGTATTTGACATAGTCTACTTGGACTTCAGCAAGGTTTTTGACAGAGATCTGCATGGTAGACCAATAGTGAAGGTTGGGGAAATTTGGCAAATTCGGTACAGAATTAGGTGAGTGGCAGGAAGCAAAGGGTGATGGTCAAGGGTATTTTTCTGACTAGAAGCCTGTGTCTAGTGAGGTTCTGCAGGGATCAGTGTTGGAGGCCCTTGCTGTTTGTGTTACATATAAATGATTTAGATTTGAATACTGGAGTGTTGCTCAGGAAGTTTGTGGATAATACGAAAATTGGTGGGGTGGTAAATTATAAGAAGATTACAAGAGGACATAGACGATTGGTCAGATAGGCTAATCAGTGACAAATGGAATTCAATCCAGATAAGAGTGAGGTGATGCACTTGGACAGGACAAACAAGGCAAGGGAATACATGCCAAACAATAGGACCCTGAAGAGCATTTAGGGTCAGAGGGACCTTGGTGTACATGTCCATCAGTCCCCTAAGGTAACAAGATAGGTAAATAAAGTGGATTAAAAGGCATATAGGATACTTCCCTTTATTAGCCAACGCACAAAGTTTAAGAGCAAGGAGGTAATGCTGGAACTGTATAAAAAATTAGTTAGGCCACACTACAGTATGGTGTGCAGGTCTGGAATCCACATTATAGGAGGGATGTGACTGCACTGGAGAAAGTGCAGAAGAAATTTACCAGAATGTTGCCTGACCCCAACAGTTTTAGTTATGAGAAGAGACTGGATAGACTGGAGCTATTTCCCTTGGAGCACAGGAGACTGAGGGTGGACATGATTGAGATGTATAAAGTTGTGAGAGCAAGGACGGGGTATATGAGTATAAACTTTTTCCTTTGGTGGAGTGACCAATGGCCAGCGACACAGGTTTAAGGTAAGGGGCATGAGAATTAGGTCATGAACGCAAGGAAAATATTTTTCACCAAGAAGGTGGTTGGAATGTGGAAAACTGCTTGTAGTGATGGTTGAAACAAAAACCCTCTTAACATTTAAGAAGTATTTAGACGCTCACTTGTGATACCAAGGCATAAGTGCTAGAGAATGGAGTTAGAATAGTTAGATGGCTGTTTTTGATCAGCGCAACCTCGATGAGTTGAAGGACTTTTTTCTATGCTGTTGACTTCTATGACTCTCTGACTATTTCCAGAACAGGTGAAATGAAAAGATTACGTTTTTTTTTGGTAAAAACAGAAATATGTATTCAATGCTGTACTAAACAGAAAAATCCCTTCACAGAATTTACAGCAGTGTGCAGGTGAAGCTCTGGTATAGTAATGGCTCTTTAACTGTTACCAGAATTACATAATGCAGAACGGCAATAGCCACTAGGTGGAAGTATGTGTACGTCTAACAGCCAAGGTGACATAGTCAGTAAAAGGGAAAACACAAACATTCAGAACAAGGTGCATGGTTATTCCTAACAGTTGAAATACCAACATATAATTGAAGTTTGTTTTCAGAAAGGAACATACTTTAAGTTGGAGGATGGTAACAGGTAAGAAGGTGGGAGCATTTGAACCATGCTCTTAATTCCTTTCACCATCAGTTTTTACTGTCCACCCAAATGTGCCTGTTAGCAATGAGTGGAAGAGCATTCTGCTGCAGTTCAGTCAGTGGGCAACGAACAGCCAAGGCTAGGGTTTCATGAATTCTACTCAATATGATTCTCAAGTAACCAAGTCATCGGGGAGAATTTGACTGCACTTGCATTAATTACTAAGTGCGAAGCCCATGCAAATTACAATACTTTACTGTGATTTACCCAAAAGTCTGTTGATTTTCATAGCCTCCTGGCTATAGCTGTAAGTTGTTAAATGGCTGCAGCAACACCTCTAATTCTCTGTCTCTCCCTCAGGTTTTATAAATGTACTGTGCACACATTTGCTGATGACACAAAAATAGGTGAGAAAGCAAACTATGAGGATGACACAGAGTACGCACAGGATTGTGAAATAACTCTCACAGAAGCCAGTATCCTGTCACCAAGTCACCCTTTATTTACACGCTGAAAGTCCTTAACACTGATCCAGCTTCCTCAGAGTCAGCTCTCAAAGTCCGCAGAACTTCTGACACTCCTGTTTATATCTGTCAGCCAGGGCTCCTGACTAACAGCCCCAACTATGCAACTCATATTCTATAAGGTCCATCAGGCTGACCTCATCATAATTACTGCATCCCTTCCCTCTGACTTCGAGAACATAGGCCGTTTTTTTTTGTAGGTCCTCCCGGGGGTTCTAGCATTAGATCAGGTTTCCTCCAACTCTGCCTCTGATACAGGAAGCATGCAATACACAGTAGGTCACCTCTTGCACCCGGAGCATCTCAGAAGAAATTCATTCTCCTCTTCAGGCAACAAAGGTGTCAAGGGAGCAACATCCATCATGTCCATCTCAGATTCCAAGGTATTTTCATCGATTGATGGAGAGAAAGAACCCATGGTTCTGGAACAGTCAAAAAGTCAGTCGAGGAGGCGAGGGCGCCGGCTCTGTGTTCGCGTGGGAGGGGTGGAGGGAGACAGAGAGAGAGCTGGCACATTTTGGTCCCACATTGTTTCAGTGTTTGCAGCTTTTGTATGGTCCATGTGCTTATTCAGGACTGTCACACCTACCCAAACTTTATACGTCACTTGACCTGACCTCATGTCAACCACACCACTTACCCATGCGGGGCCATTCCCAAGGTGCCTACACCAAACTTCATCCTCTGAAATAAACTGTCTCTCTGTCTTAGCAGACTCATGTCTGGCATTGGCGCTCTTGATGACGTTTCACCCTGCCCAGGTCCGGAAAGATTGGATTTAACCTTGTGCGGAGTCTTCTCCCCATTAGCAACTCTGCTGGAGCTATCCCTGTGGTTTAATGAGAGGTGGTCCTTTAATCAAATAGTAACTGAAACAGTCTGTTATCAAGTGAAGCCGTAGGTTGTTTCTTTAAGTCTGCGTTCAAAGTTTGGCCTGTTCTTTCTGCCAGACAATTGGATGATGAATAGTATTAAGCTGTCCTTATATGTAAAATACCCCATTCGATATTAGGAAATACTCAAAATCCCTGCTGGTAAACAATGGTCTGTTATCTGTGACCAACAGTTCCGGGAGTCCATGTATTGCACAAGTCGCGTGCAGTTTTCCTATTGTCAACCCTGTGTTTGACGAATGAACTCTATGCACGCCCAGCTACTTTCAGTGGATGGCAACAATGACTAAGAACATTGAGCCTATGAAAGGACTCGCATAGTCGATGTGTAACTGAGACTAGGATTTACCCGACCATTCCCACAAAAGTGGGGTAGCTGCTTGCAGCAATTTTTCTTGGCACCCAGGGCACTGAACCACCAATGCAGCTTTGCCTGCATCTAATTCAGGCTGACATAGGTGCCCCAACATAAATTCTTGCCAACAGCTTGATTTTAGAAAGCCCTGGATGAACTTGGTGGAGTTCAGCCAGTATCTGGCGGCATCCTTTGCTTGGGACAATCACTCTTGCTCCCCATAGTAATATGCTATCCTCTCCAGGTCCAAAAAAGGTTTCAATTTTGGTTGTGACGGTCCTTTAGTTTCCCCCATCACCACCAGTTGTTGCAGTTTTGCAGCTGTCGCACCAAGGCGATCCCCAAGATCAGGACTGATTGCAGAAGTGGTAATGCAAAAGTTAGAACAAACAGCACTCCCCACTATACAACCCAAACTCTGGGTCTATTATGTAGATGACATCTTTGTGATTATCAAACACACAAGACGAGGAGAAACCCACCAACACATAAAAAACACCCTCACCGGAATAAAATTCACAAAAGATAAAGAGAACAATAACCGACTACCCTTCCTAGACATAATTATAGAACGTTAAAACGACGGGGTACTCCTAACTAGTGTATACAGAAAGGCCACACATAAAGACCAGATACTTAATTACACCAGCAACCACTCCAACATCCATAAACGGAGCTGCATCAGGACATTATTCCAATGAGCCACAACACACGACAGCAACCCAGAATTGTGCAAAACAGAGCACTTACACGAAGTTTTTAAAAGAAATGGATACCCAAAAAGCACAATTCACCATTACCTCAGCAACAGACCACAACAAGACAACACCACAACCAGACACTAGTCACCCCGCCATACATCAAAGACATATCAGAGATGGTCACAAGATGACTCAGGCCCCTGGGTATCAGGGCAACTCACAAATCAACAACCACCCTGTGATAGCTACTGATGAACGTAAAGGATCCCATATCTATAACCAATAAAACTAACATAATATACAAAATACCATGCAAAGATTATGGGAAAAACTACATAGGCCAAAAGGGAAGAAAACTGACAATAAAGATACACAAGCAGCAATTAGCCACCATGAGACACGACCAATTCTCACTGGTATCAATACACGTGGACAAAGAAGACTACAAGTTCGACTTGAACAACACATCCATAATAGCACAAGCCAATTTCGACATGCCAGGGAATTCCTGGAGGCCTGGCATTCCAACCAGAACTACATCAACAAACACACTGAGCTGGGCCCAATATTGAAACCACTGAAAAACAGAACCGGAAGTGATGCCAACTACCCCAGCAAACCGAGGCATATAAATAACAAGCAGGACAGAGCACCAACTCTTCACCGGAAGTGCACCGACGATGTTACAAACAAAACAAAGAACAAGGAAAATTACAGCACAGGAAGAGGGCCTTCGGCCCTCCAAGCCTGCGCCGATCGAGATCCTCTGTCTAAACCTGTCATCTATTTTCTAAGGGTCTGTATCCCTTTGCTTCCTGTCCATCCATGTACCTGTCCAGATACAGCTTAAAAGACACTAACGTGTCTGCGTCTACCACCTCCGCTGGCAATGTGTTCTAGGCACCCACCACCCTCTGCGTAAAGAACTTTCCACGCATATCTCCCGTAAACTTTCCTCCTCTCACTTTAAACTCATGACCCCTAGTAATTGAGTCCCCCACTCTGGGAAAAAGCTTCTTGCTTTCCACCTTGTCTATACCGCTCATGATTTTGTAGACCTCAATCAGGTCCACCCTCAATCTCTGTCTTTCTAATGAAAATAATCCTAATCTACTCAACCTTTCTTCATAGCTAGCGCCCTCCATACCAGGCAACATCCTGGTGAACCTCCTCTGCACCCTCTCCAAAGCATCCACATCCTTTTGGTAATGTGGCAACCAGAACTGTACGCAGTACTCTAAATGTGGCTGAACCAAAGTCTTATACAACTGTAACATGACCTGCCAACTCTTGTACTCAATACCCTGTCCGATGAAGGAAAGCATGCCGTATGCCTTCTTGACCACTCTATTGACCTGCGTTGCCACCTTCAGGGAACAATGGACCTGAACACCCAGATCTCTCTGTACATCAATTTTCCCCAGGACTTTTCCATTTACTGTATAGTTTGCTCTTGAATTAGATCTTCCAAAATGCATCACCTCACATTTGCCCTGTTTGAACTCCATCTGCCATTTATCTGCCCAACTCTCCAATCTATCTATATTCTGCTGTAATCTCTGACAGTCCCCTTCACTATCTGCTACTCCACCAATCTTCGTATCATCTGCAAACTTGCTAATCAGACCACCTATACCTTCCTCCAAATCATTTACGTATATCACAAACAACAGTGGTCCCAGCACAGATCCCTGTGGAACATCACTGGTCACAGGTCTCCAATTTGAAAAACCCCCTTCCACTACTACTCTCTGTCTCCTGTTGCCTAGCCAGTTCTTTATCCATCTGGCTAGCACACCCTGGACCCCATGCGACTTCACTTTCTCCATCAGCCTGCCATGGGGAACCTTATCAAATGCCTTACTGAAGTCCATGTATATGACATCTACAGCCTTTCCCTCATCAATCAACTTTGTCACGTCCTCAAAGAAGTCTATTAAGTTGGTAAGACATGACCTTCCCTACACAAAACCATGTTGTCTATCACTGATAAGCCCATTTTCTTCCAAATGGGAATAGATCCTATCCCTCAGTATCTTCTCCAGCAGCTTCCCTATCACTGACGTCAGGCTCACCAGTCGATAATTACCTGGATTATCCCTGCTACCCTTCTTAAACAAGGGGACAACATTAGCAATTCTCCAGTCCTCCGGGACCTCACCCATGTTTAAGGATGCTGCAAAGATAACTGTTAAGGCCCCGGCTATTTCCTCTCTCGCTTCCCTCAATAACCTGGGATAGACCCCACTGGGACCTTGCGACTTGTCCACCTTAATGCCTTTTAGGATACCCAACACTTCCTCTCTCCTTATGCCGACTTGACCTCGAGTAATCAAACATCCATCCCTAACCTCAACATCCGTCATGTCCCTCTCCTTGGTGAATACCAATGCAAAGTACTCGTTAAGAATGTCACTCATTTTCTCTGACTCAACGCATAACTTTCCTTCTTTGTCCTTAAGTGGGCCAATCCCTTTCTCTAGTTACCCTCTTGCTCTTTATATATGAATAAAAAGCTTTGGGATTTTTCTTAACCGTGTTTGCTAAAGATATCTCATGTCCCCTTTTAGCCCTCTTAATTCCTCGTTTCAGATTCGCCCTACATTCCCGACATTCTTCCAAAGCATCGTCTGTCTTCAGTCGCCTAGACCTTATGTATGCTTCCTTTTTCCTCTTAGCTAGTCTCACAATTTCACCTGTCGTCCATGGTTCCCTAAACTTGCCATTTCTATCCCTCATTTTCACAGGAACATGTCTCTCCTGCACGCTAATCAACCTCTCTTTAAAAGCCTCCCACATATCACATGTGGATTTACCTTCAAACAGTTTCTCCCAATCTATATTCCCCAGATCGTGCCGAATTTTGGTATAGTTGGCCTTCCCCCAGTTTAGAACTCTTCCTTTAGGACCACTCTCATCTTTGTCCATGAGTATTGTAAAACTTACAGAATTGTGGTCACTACTTCCAAAGTAGTCCCCTACTGCAATTTCAACCACCTGGCCGGGCTCATTCCTCAACACCAGGTCCAGTATGGCCCCTTCCCAAGTCACCTAGCAGGGTAACAAAACGTCCGCAATCAAACCGACCAGTTCGGCCAGCAAGCTTATAACCTCATCCACAACCCGAGCTACAAATCTTCTCAAAAACTTTAAACCAGGTTATGTTTGAACTTTCTGCAATAATACACCAACCCAAGGTAAGACCTAAGCTCCAGTATAGACGTAGGATGCTGGGCTCCTTTGATCACCCTCACTTTATCTTCTAATGACTGTAACTTCGTTTTGTTGACTCTGTTGTCTAAGTAGGTCACCTTTGGGTGACTGGAATACACATTTTCCCTTCTAAGGCATACACCCAGTTGGGAGAAACATCTAAGGACTATGTCAAAGTTCTGTGAATGCTCCTTAATTGGTCTTCCCTGTTATCAGCGTGTCATCTTGATAAATGGCGCTCTTGGGGGAGACCTTGTAAAACGTTCTCCATTGTCCACTGAAAGATTGCACAGGCTGATTATACCCTATCGCAGCCTCGTATATTGGTACAAACCCTTATTGGTACTAATTGTCGCATACTTCTGGTAATCCTCATCTAACCGCAATTGCAAAAATGCATGGCTCATGTCCAGCTTCATGAAAGACAGACCCCTGCCAGCTTTGTGTATAAATCCTCTATACGTGGGACTGGGTATTTATCCAGCTATGAAAAGCGATTTACCGTTTGTTTAAAATCCCCACAAAGGTGAACAGATTTGTTGCACTTCACAATCGGTAAGAATAGTGCTGCCCATCCGCAAACTTTACTTGTTTGATGATTCCTTTGCTTTCCAGCCCCCTGATTTCTGCCTCTACTTTTGCACATAACACAAACGGTACTGGGCGAGCCTTGCAGAATCACTGAATTGCTTCTTGGTCAACATGCAGGTGGCCTAGGCTCCTTTGATAGACCCTAGACCTTCCTAAAAAAAGTCTGCATATTTAATTAGGACTTCACTTGGGCAGCCATTTTCTAATCGAAAAAATGTTGAGCCAATCTAGGTGAATCTTTCTCAACCAATTTTGCCCCATCAGGCTTGGGCCTGAGTCTCTTACTACAATCAATGGTAACTGAATCAGCTTCTCAAAAGAGACCGGAGGCGAAGTTGTACCCTTAATCTGTAAAGGTTTCCCCAGTATAGGTTTTCGGTCTGGCCAAGGTCTTGTGTAAACCTAAGGACTGCAGTTCAGTGCAAATTTTGTTAAAGACTGATCTCTGATCAGTGAAATGGCTGCACTGCTCCATTAGAACTGGATGACCATTTAATCAGATGTTTATTTTGATTGATTCTGATTTGGTTGTTGCTGAGCAATTTAAATGTTCCAAACCAGATGTAGGTAGATTTTCCA
Organism: Ginglymostoma cirratum; assembly: GCA_024137785.1. Lineage (NCBI taxonomy): Eukaryota > Metazoa > Chordata > Chondrichthyes > Orectolobiformes > Ginglymostomatidae > Ginglymostoma > Ginglymostoma cirratum. The sequence goes on along the minus strand of JAHRHZ010000140.1, from coordinate 14,924,377 downwards.
TGGTATGCTCTCTCCTGGATAGCTTTGTGTATAAAGCTATCTCTTACCCATTTAGATCTAGTTGGGCTCTTGTTGTCTTGAGTCCACACACTGGCAGCAACTACAATTGGTTGCCAGCCTTGATCTTGAAGAAAATTTTAACCATTTTGCTGCGGCTTTGCTTTGGTTTGGGATTTTGCTGTAGGCTGACTAGTGTCCTTCTGTTCAGGATATGTCCTGAGTGAGGCTATTCAATTGCCTTCACTCAAGTGGTGTTGCCCAAGCGCAGCTGGACTGGCGAGGGTTTCCACTTCCGTAGGAGTACCCAACCTCTCACATGCTCCACTTGCCACATTTTATACTGACAAAGTCACTTGTGCCTGTTTGAAGTCCAGTTGAATTTCAGTTAGTAGGCGCTTTTGCACAATAACATTATTAACCTTACAAACTAAATGGTCTCTCAGCATCTCATTAAGAGTTAAACCAAAATCACATGCCTCTGACAGTCACCTTAACCTAGTCAAAAATCCCGACACAGATTCCTCTGGTTCTCCTATTGTCAAGTAAATCCAGTAGCATCTCGGAATTAGAGCATGCTTGGGGTCATAATATTCCCTAACTAAATTCATCAACTCTCGGAAGGTTTTAGTATCTGGTGCCCCAGGGCAAGTTAGACTCCTAATAAACAAAAAAGCTACAGGTCCACAAGCTGGCAAGAGAATTACTCTTTGCTCTTCATCTGCCCCAATGTCATTTGCCCAGAAAAAATAACACATTCTTTCCATGTACTTGGCCCAGTCTTTGATGGCAGGATCAAACAAATCAAACTTCCAAAATAAGATGCCAGAAATGTTTAACCCGAATAAAAGACTGTTGTGAGCGAACTTCTTCTGGAGCGTGCTTTTTTCTCATCGCCTCTGAAATAACTCGACAGAGGCTGGTATCCCAACACCAAGTCACCCAATCAGGGAACTCATATTCTAAGACATCTACCTGGCTGACCTCGTTATAATCACTATAGAATATAGACAGGTTAAGCGAGTGGGTAACAGATGTCCTGTTCAACCACATGTCCCATTAAGTCACTTTTGCTTTTGCAAATTCATTTTTGGCTAATTTTATCACTAAACCAGTCAACCATGATTCTTTAAACAGGTCTTTGATTTGTCTTGTATGTTCTTCCCAAATGCGACCATAAACAGCAACATGATCCAAATACACAACACGGTTACAAACTCCAGTTATGACTTGATTCATAAGCCTCTGGAGTGTAGCTGAGGTGTTCTTTAATCAAAAATGGCATCATTCGACATTGATATACTGAAGGCATTGTACCACCAAGAAGGACAAGGATAGCAGATGCATTGGAACACAACCACCAGGAAGTTCCATTCCATGTCATTAATCATCCTGACAGAGCTATGCCATCATTCCTTCACTGTTGCTAGGTCAAAATCCTGAAACTTCCCAATAGTATTGTGGTTACCTACACCACAAGGACCGCAACAGCTAAAGAAGGCAGCTCACCACCAACTTCTTCATGGCAACTAGGGATTGGTAAATAAATGCTGGCCTAGCCAGCGAACCCCACACCTCGAGAAAATAACTAAAAGCTCCAGACCCTTCCAGGATAGCTTTCAATTGTTTGGAGATACTTATCACAGGGTTGTTGTGATGCTAGCAGCACTCCCATATCAACCTACAAAACCCTACATATGCTAGGACACAAAACCCATTATCTAGGGAACCTCAGGGTACAACATTTAGTCAGTGTCGTCCCTGGCATTCCCTACACACCCACAAGCTTCACCAACCTCATGTTGGCACCCTGATTCCTCTTTCAACTTCAACTTGAGCCACCTCTGCACACTGGCCCCGTACTTACTGCATCAAAGTTTTGTTTCACCCAGAAAATAATGAATGCAGACACTGACTGGATAGAATTCAGAGTACGAAAAGGCACCTCAGCGACGGCCACTCTAATTTTCTATGATTACTCTGTCATAGCTCGATGGCCCAATCTTCCTTCTACTTCATACAAATGTACGTCTTTTGTCCTATGTAACCTGTTCTCACACACTTTCCCATTAATTTTCCATTGAACTTGTAGTACTTCTGAAGCCACCAGGCCCTTCTCAAAATATCTTAATTCAATGTTGGCATCAAGGCTTCAAAATGATGTGGACGCTGGGAAGTTGTTTCCGTTAGGTAGGTATACTAAGACCCGTGGGCACAGCCTTAGAATTAGAGGGGGTCAATTTAGAACGG
>JAHRHZ010000140.1:14907705-14921730 GCA_024137785.1 Ginglymostoma cirratum | reverse complement strand
AGTGCGGGTAAGTGGAGTTGAAATGCCCATCAGCCATGATTAAATGGCGGAGTGGACTCGATGGGCCGAATGGCCTTACTTCCACTCCTATGTCTTACGGTCTTATGGTCTTATGATTCAGAATCCATTGGAGTCTAACCTATATATCCTGCCAACTTATCACTATCTTGAAAACCAATTTAAAAATTGGTTTTCATTTTTTTTGTGGTGGCGGGTAGTTAAGGGGGCATTTCCAATAATGCTCATCAAATTATTCTGCTTTTCCCTCACATGGGAAATGAAAATTTTCCATAGTAGGTGCAGATACTAAGGGTCTTGTTTGGATGTTTGGCTGCATTGTGGAAAAAAGGAAGTGCGTTAATGAAATACGTATTCTTTTTCCATCTTCTGTCTTCCCAAAACTTGTCCAGTTTCTAATGTCTGACCTCACTGGAACATTGTCATTTGGTTTGGCACGAGGTTATAGCAGAGACTTTACTGCACTTCACATTCAACCATCAGCATGCCCATTTTGGGCTCAGTGAGGTTCACCAATGTTCGGTTATGTACTTACTCCTTTGGTGGATTCAAATCCTCTGGGCGAGGCTCAAAAAACCGGATTACTTCATCACACTGCGAGATTAGAGATGGCAGTCGGACCAGAGACTAGAGTGGATTAAATAAGCAACATTACACACTAAAGAAAAACCAATGCATAATCACATAAAAACTTCAATAACTTTATAAACATGATCAGTTCCAAAGAAGGGTCATATTGGAGTCGAAACATTAACCCTATTTCCCTTGCCACAGCAACTGACCGACCGGCCGAGTTTCTGCAGCCATTTCTAATTTTATGACAAATATGGACACCATACTCGTCTCATTATTAAGGAGAGTTCAAATGAAAATTTTTGAGGTAGAGAGTAAATGTGTATCTTTTATCGTATTGATTAAAACTGAAGTCTGTGTTACACTTCATCATTTTAGAAAACTCGTACTAATACATTTATTAATGATAATTTAACAATAAATATTTTTGGCTCTCTGTTCTGGTGAGCTCTAGTTTCCTTCTTGTGCCCATCATCAACCCACACCCTTCATTGGGTAAAGTATTTCCATCTATCTATATATATAGGTATATGCCTTAGGAAGGAACAGAGACCTTGTAGTTCTGATGAAGGATAAAACGTGTGCGTGTGTCTCTTTCTCCACAAAAACACCTACGGCCTGACAAAAGTCAGTTTCTTGTCTCCCATCATTTGCTGTTAGCTGTTGCTTTCCACAAGCAAGTCACAGGTTTTATAATTCATAAACCAATCACTCTGTGCCTTCTGTGATGAAGTGAGAGGATTTGAAGGGAAAGATCAGTGAACTGAAGGGCTTGGGAAACAAAAGGAACACTCCACCAAATCCTGAGAACTGGTGCTACTGAACTGTTCCACTGCATTTTCTTGCCTCAAACCAAACCACCAACTTTTTTGGTCTGTCTGTGTCTGTCTGAGTATATAGAGGAGTTTTAGAAGGGGGTTAGAGTCTTAATTAGTTGAGTGGTACATCAACAGGTATTGTTGTTTACCTGTGGTTAAAATCTCTTCACCTGTAATGTTCTTGTTAAATATAGAAACCTAGTCTGTGTTTTCTATTAATCTGTCTGTCCAACAGGTAAACTGAGGATTTTCTATACTTTGATAAAAATTTTAACTTCTATGATGACTCTGAGAACAGTGGGACTCGATTTCCACCAGTGAGGTGTAACATTATTTGTTTTTGCTTCAAGAAGTCCTTTTTGAGTCATCTTTCTCCATGATCTTTCACAATATCACTAGCAGACAATAACATCAATTTTCACACTAATGCCCGCGGCAATTTATTCCATGTTTGAGTTCCTAAGAAGTTATATTGGACTCAAATCATTAACACTGTTTCTCTTGACAGATGTTGCCAGACCTGCTGAGTTTCTCCAGTACTTTGTTTTTATTTCAGATTTCCAACCTCCAGAGTATTTCATTTTTACTAAAGCACATTTATGCCAATGGTTACCAGATGAAGACCATCGTTGCTCCTTGTTATCAGATGGTTTATCCCAAAACTAGTTTTGGATGAGCCACAACTTCCTCCACCTAAACACCAAAGCCTGAACCTTACAATATTTTAACTACAGCAAACTTTTTACTAACCAGCACCTATGGGGCCAAGAGTGTGCCCATTGATCAAATATTCCAGATAATCAAGAGATATGAAAAACCGCAGTAAACCCCGACCAAGCAAAGCTTCAAGACATCAACATCCCTCAAAAAATCTATGTAAAAATATCAACACACCTCCTCAAATCAACGTAAAAAACACACAGTAAGTAATAGAAACATAATGAAGAGGGTATACGCATAACTGTTACTCTTTATTTACAGCACAGATACTTAGACATCACAGTAGATTATGGCATTTGAGGTATATAATTTTTGCTAATTTATCAAGAGTGCCGGTTAAAGGAAAGCCTGCTGTTGTAACGACACTACGCCTTTAAGGAGGATTTGTTCTGTCATGTTTCTTTTGAAAACAACTGTTGTGAACTTGGGAGCAAGCAGTCTGCTCTGAGCCCAGCATTATAGCTTGCTTTTTTTTTTAGTTGGAACAATAGAAACAGGATTTTAGTTAACTTTCAGTAGTTGCTGGCCATAATATTGCAGATGCTGGAAATCCAAAATAAAAACAAAGTGCTAGAAATACTCAGCAAGTGTGGAGAGAAAAACATAAGGAATTGAATATGACTTATATCCTTTCTCTTTCCACAGATGCTGTCAGATGTTGCTGAGTTTCTTCAGCATTTTGTTGTTATTTAGTTTTACAAAATGCCCAAAAATGAAGTGAATAAAAATTGGTGAAAAGCATTGGAAATTATGGAACAAGAGTGGAAAAGAATTATTAGGATTAAATCTCAACCTTATCATAGGAGTACGGTCTGTCCAGCCTGTATTACTATTCAGTTTAATCACAGCTAATCCAGATCTTAACTCCAACCACCCACTTTGGTTCCATAGGTTTTGCTTAACAAAAATCTATCAATCTATTCATCCACTCAACAAATCTTTGGATTTAACCTCTCAAGAGAATTTTCTAGATTTCCACTACCTTTGATGTAAAAAATAGCTTCCCGACATTATCACAGAATGGCCTAAATTTAAGGTTATACTGTCTTCCTCTGGAATCTCCCACAAGATGAAATAGTTTCACTCTATCTGACCTAACAATTCTGTAATTATCTTAAAAACTTCAATTAGATCAATTAATTAATTTTAATTAATAAAATTAATCTTTTATACTCAAGAGGATGCAAGCCTAATCTATGCAGACCTTTAAGTCAGGTATCATTCCAGTGATTCTGCACTGCACTTTCTTCCTGAGGTGTCGTGTCTATAACTGAGCACAGTTCTCCAAATGTTGTCTAAGCAGAGGTTTATAAAACTGAAACATACTTCCATACCTCTATACTCCAGCAGTGAAAGATAAAGGCCAACGCTGCATTAGCCTCTTGTACCAGCTGTTAAAATCCTCAAGTCACAACTACACCAATTCAGACCCAGCTGCTTATTCACATTCCACCCTCCATAAATCTGAAGTCATCCAAAACTCTGCTGCCCAGGTCTTTACCTGTTGCAGGCTCAGTTCACCAAATACCTCTTTGGTCACTGATTTATATCTGTTCTCAATCAACCAACATCCTGACTTTGAAATGTTCAAATTTGTTTTCAAATTCTTCCAATGCTTTACACCATCCTCTATCTCCCCTCTGACACCACAACTTGCCAAGATATCAGCATTCATTTGACTCTAGCTAATTCTAATCACTCTAATAGGCATGGCTGCGCTCTAAACCTCTCTGTCATTTTATTTCACTTTCCACCTTTAAAGCACTCCTTAAAACCAATCTTTTTCACCCATCTTTTGGTCAATTAATGTATCTCATGTGGCTTGGTGTCATATTTAGTTCCATAACAACCCTGCAAAACACCTTTCAGTGTTTTATTACGTTAGTTACTTCATAAATTGTTGCCGTTGATTCACTTATATTGACTTCTGCATTATCCCTATATATAGCTTAAGTTCATTCATAGTTCTTAGTTTCCTGCAATTTAACAAATGTTTGGATCTTTCATTTTGAGGTCCAAAGAAATGACTGCAGACATTTCCACATTGAACTCCATCTGCTAGTTTTGCCCAGATATTTTTTTTTTCATATTCATTTTGTGGGATGTGAGCGTCGCTGGCTGGCCAGCATTTCTTGCCCATCCTTAGTTGACCTTGAGAAGGTGGTGGTGAGCTGCCTTCTTGAACCGCTGCATTCCTCCTGCTGTGGGTTAACCCACAATACTATTAGGGAGGGAATTCCAGGATTTTGACCCAGCGACAGTGAAGGAGCAGCGATATGGTTCAGAGTAAGGATGGTGAGTGACTTGGAGGGGAACGTGTAGGTGGTGGTGTTCCCATATATCTGCTGCCCTTGTCCTTCTAGATAGAAGTGGTCGTGGGTTTAGAAGATGCTGTCTGAGGATCTTTGGTGAATTTCTGCAGTGCATCTTGTAGATAGTACACACTGCTGCCATTGAGCATCGGTGGTGGAGGGAGTGAATGCTTTTGGATGTAGTGCCAATCAAGCGGGCTGCTTTGTCCTGGATGGTGTCAAGCTTCTTGAGTGTTGTTGGGGCTGCACTCAGCCAGACAAGTGGGGAGAATTCCATCACCCTCCTGACTTGTGCCTTGTAGATGGTGGACAGGCTTTGAGGAGTGAATCTCTCAAAGCCCCTTTGTAACTTTTGCTCTTATCTATGAGAACAAATTTACATTAACATAACATATTTAAGAGAGTAAAATGTCGCAAGGTGCTTCATGGTAATGTGAACAAATAAAGTTTGACATCAAGCCACATAAGGAGGCAGACAGTAGCAGTGGTAGCAGAGGGAGATAGTGGTGTTGAAGTAATATCACAGAACAATAACCCACAGGCCCAGACTAATGTTAATTCCATGGCAGCTGGCTGAATTTAAACTCAGTCTAAATTCAATCAAGCTATTTCAAATTGAAAATTCATGACCATGAAGTTACCATCCATTGCTGCAAAATCCCATCTGGTTCACAAATATCCTTCAGCACAGGAAATCAGCCATCCTTATTTGGTCTGGCCTACATATGACTCCACACTCATAGCAATGTATCTGACTCTTAACAACCTTCTGAAATGATCCCTAGCAAGCTGTTCAGTTCAAGGGCAATTAGGGATGGGTTACAAATGCTGGCCTTACAATCGACGCATGCATTCAATGAAAGGAAAAGAACAAAGAAGTAAATGTTTGGTTAAAGACATAGGTTTGAAGGAGTTTTTTTTTGAAGTAGAAGGTAAAATAGATGAAAGTTTATGGTGCAAATTGATCAGCTTAAAATAAAGACAGCTGAAGACATTATGTCACCGTGCCACTTCACTTGGCATTGTGAGCTTAACAGAAGAACACAGGGAATAAGAACTATACCATCAAGACTCCGCATGTCTGCTCCACTGTCCAATAATACTGTGTGTGACCTACTTCTGGCAATTTATAGACATGGTGAAAAGCTATGTCCCGAGGGACACCATTTGCAGCATCTAATTAATTGGGACTACATACTGATCACGTAAATCATGTCAATATTTACATAGAAGCCAAAAACAGATATGTACCCAACAAGGCATGGAATGCAGATGTTCTGCTGATTTCAATGGCAGGTGATCATAATCAGTTTTAGACTCTATTCACAGCTATCCATTCAAATCTAGTTCCAAGTTAGAAAAACAGCCTTTAGAATCATAGAATTGCTACAGCCCATTTAGTCCACATTGGCCCTCTGAAGAGCATCCCACCTAGATTTCTCACCCCACCCCCCCCCCCCACAACCCTATCCCTGTAACTCTGCATTTCCCATAGCCAATCCACCTAACCTGTACATCATTGGGCTGTGGAAGGAACCTGGAGCACCCAGAGGAAACCCACGTTGACATGGGGAGAATATGTAAAATCCACACAGTCACCCGAGGGTGGAATCATATCCGGGGGTCCCTGGCACTGTAAGGCAGCAATGCAAACCACTAAGCCACTGTGCCGCCCACTTTGTATAGTCCATATAAATGAGATGGGAAGTAAGTTACATATCAAGCCTTGTGGAATATAAAGCAGTGAAGGGAGGAGGGGTCAGTTGCGGGAGGAGGACAAACAGGCCATTGAGGGAGTTAGGGATTTCATGATGGTGAAGAATTATGGCGGGGAAGGGAGAGGCTATGATCAGCAAAAGGCAGAAGCTAATCAAAGACTTCCTTGAAAGGCTTAGTAGAGACCATTATTGCTCCAGCCTCAATTTCACAGCCAGATTTCCAAATCCCATCTAAATTGCACTGATTTAAATGTTAATGCCATGAATTCCCTCTCCAAGAAGAGCGGGTGTGCCATCTACTGCCATAAAAGTGGTGGCAGGCAATTTGGGATCATAGCCATTTTTTTTTGGTATATAGCCAATGACTGCACAGACGAATTTAGAAGTTATCACGTAAAGTGAGTCAATACTCATCTTTACATTATAATATGTTATATTGACAGCTCAGCATATTGGACATTATAGTCTGCTCTTCAAGAAGCTTTTCGTTTCTGAAGTTGTAAAAGCTGTTCTTTGTAACCACGGCAACTGTAGCACCGGCAACTGTAGCACATTGTAGATTCTAATGAAAGAGGAATCATATTTTAAAAATGCAGATTTTGGTTTGTTTTTCCATTGCTGTGCTGAAGACATTAATTCCTAACGGAGCTATGTGTAAGCTTAAACAAATTTAACAGCCCACCGAAGCACAGGGACTTCATAGCTGAAATTGATGCCACTCATACCTAACATCTACCAATAAAGGGAAATAAAAACAGAAGTAGCAGGATGGTGCTCTGCTAATTTCACTGGACTTACAATCCAAAGCTGCATGTTAATGTTCTAGGGCTTTTGTGATGCAGTAATAATATACCTACACCTGGCTCAGAACGCACAGGTTCAAGTTCCATCTGCTCCAGAAGTGTGTAATAACATGTTTGAACAGAATAATCAGAAAATATCTAAAAACAGAATTCAGTCACTTAGTTCAGCATCTATTACCTGCTGATATCATTACTTAACAGCTAAATTCTGTGTGGCTTGAACATTGGTCTTAAAAATACAACTACACTATTACTAAAGATAGTTACCAGCTAAAAAAAAATCAACACACGAATCCACTCAGGAACACACAAACTCTAAACTACTCAATTATATACTAGTTAAACTCTGAAGTTATTGAGAAAAGCCTGCAAGTATCCTACTTATAAAGACTCAAATCCTATTGCACTATGCATAAAAGGATCCACAAACTGATCAAATCTCAAAAGCCTTCTACAATCAGTAGCCAATTATCACAATTTTTGCTTTATTTAATTCTAACTCATATAGATTATGACATATTGTGAATTCTGCTGAGCTATTCATACTGAGAGTGACACATCAGAGCACTAAAGAACACTGTCAGGAAATAAACCATGGGATTCATGTAAATGGCTGCACAATGCAATGCTTGTTTAGAGACTCAGAAATGCTCCTCCCTCATCAATACTCTGCAGGCTGTCAGATCATTATCAGTCACTGACCTGGCTCGCTGGTCCACCATTCATTACTAATCAGTACAGCACTGTTAATGTACAAAGCCAGTAATCATAGATTTGTTTCATGTTAAATCTGGGTCAGTCTCATGGACACAAATAATAAAACTGTCTCTCCATTCACTAAAGAACAGTCTAAAGCCAAGAATGCAAAATTCTGCCTCTTCCTGTAACTTTTATACACAGTTCAAAGTCACGTTTGATGTGATTTGTGCTTTATGTCAGCAGTTATTAATAGGTAGATTCTTCTAAACTGTTTGTAGCAAGATCACACAGCAAACCCACCAGAAGCACATTAACGTACTTTATAGTTTCTTCCTAAAACACATCAAGATAGCTGGCTACATTAAAATAGCTTATTAAAACCTGTTTAATAGCAAATAACCTATAAATTGGTGCATAACACCTAATTTTCAGATAGTCTTCCAAGTGTTTTTCATTCTTACAATGGAGGTAGCATCACTGGCTAGACCAACATTTATTGCTCATTACTAACTGCCTTTGAGAAGGTGGTGAGGTGAGATGCCTTCCTGAACCACTACAATCCATTACATGTAGGCATAACCACAGGACTATTAGGAAGGGAATTCAGGATTTTGAACCAGTAACAGTAACGGAATGACAATACAGTTCTAATTAATGATAGCATGTGGTTTAAAGGGATACTTGCAGATGGTGGTGCTCCAATGCATCTGTTGCCTTTGTCCGTCCAGGTGTAGAGGTTGTATGTTTGGAAAGTGTTGTTGAGGGGCGTGGTGAGTTACTGCATCGCATCTAATAGATGCTGCACACTGCTACCACTGTGCACTGGTAGTGAGGGGAATGAGTGTGAAAGTGGTGGATATGACGCAATCAAATGATCAAGAAATCAATCAAGTTTTGCTCTGGATGGCATCATGATTCTTAAGTATTGCTCAAGCTGCACTCATCCAGGCAAGTGGAAGATATGCTGACTTGTGCCTTGCAGATAGTGAATAGGTTTTGAGAAGTCAGGAGTTGAGTTACACAGCACACAATTCCCAGCCTTTGACCTGCTCTTGTAACCACAGTATTTGTATATCGTTAGTCCAGTAACTACCAGGTTATTGTCAGAAGTGAATACTTGGCTCAAAGACTTGTGTGGAAGATGTGGGTTCCACTTCATGGAACACTGGTATCAGAACTGGGTAAAGTGAAATCTGAAATGTTGGGGCAGTTTATAGCAGAACTATTTTGGTACTCTTACTAGCTGCATGACTTAGGGAACAAGATAACGTTTTAAACTAAACAAGGTAATTGAGGGATCAAGCCGAGGTATACATAATAAATCAATGGGTAGAATCAAGACAGGAGAACAAAATACCAATATGGAAGATGAAGGTCAGAAAATGGTAGAATAGGAAAATATAAAAAAAAAACAATATTTTGTACACTCATAGGACGGTGGGTGTTGATGGCCAGGCTGTTATTTAATGCCATCCATAACTGCCCTTGAGAATGTGGTAGTGAGCTGCCCTCTTGAATTGCTGCAGTCTATGCACTGTTTGCAGGTAGACCAAAAATTCTGTTAGGGAAGGTTACCAGGATTTTGACCCAGAACTGAGATATATTTCAAGTCAAGTTGATGAGTGGTTTGGAGGACAGCTTGCACGTTGTGGTGTTCCCATGCATATGCTGCCATTGTCCTACTGGATTAAGTGGTCATGGGTTTGAAAGGTGCTAAGGATTATTGGTGAATTTCTGCAGTGCATCTTGTAGGCCGTGCATATTACTGCTACTTAGCTTCAGTCATGGAGCGAGCGGATGTTTGCGGATACAATGCCAATCAAGCAGGCTGCTTTGTCCTGTATGGTATCAAGCCTTTTAAAAGTGTTGCTGGAGCAGCCCACATCCAGGCGAGTGGGGAGTGTTCTATCACACTCCTGCCTTGTGTTTTTTAGGTGGCAGACAGGATTTGGGCAGTCAGGAGGTGCGTTACTCACTACAGTAGTCCTAGTCTCTGACCTGCTCTTACAGCCACTGTATTAATATGGCAAGTCCAAGTGAGTTAGATGGTCTCTTATTAGAGATGGTCATTGCACGGTATTTGCGCAATGCAAATGTTATTTGCCACTTTTGAGCCCAAGCCTGAATATTGTTCAGGTCTTGCTGCATTTAATCATGGATTGCTTCAGTATCTGAGGCGTTGTGAATCGTGCTGAACATTGTGCAATCACTGGCAAATATCCCCACTTCTGACCTTATGCTGGACAGAAGGTCATTAATGAGGATGTTTGGGCCAAGGACACTGCCCTGAGGAACCCTGCAGATATGCCCTGGAGATGAGATTACTAAACTTCAATAACCACAACCATCTTCATAAGTACCAGGTATGACTCCAACCAGCAATGAGTTTTTTCCCTGATTCCCATGGTTTCCACTTTTGTTATCCATGGGCAAATGCAGACTTGATGTCAAGGGCTGTCATTCTCACCTCAGCTCTAGAATCCAGTTCTCTTGTCCATGTTTGAACCAAGCATGTAACGAGGTCAGGAGGTGAATGGTAGAACTCAAACTGGACATCATTGAGCAGGTTGTTGCTGAGCAGGTGCTGCTTGATAGCACTGTTGATGATACCTTCCATCACATTACTGATGATCAAGAGTAGACTGATGGGACGGTAATTGGCTGGGTTGGATTTGTCCTACATTTTGTGCACAGGACATACTTTGAATGATTGATTTATTGTTGCTACACATACTGATATACTGTGAAAAGTGTTGTTTTGTGTGCTATACAGGCAGATTGTACCAGAACAGAGTGCAGAATATAGTGTTACAACAGCGGAGAAGGTGCAGAGAAAGAGGGATCGGAATTGACATTGGAGAGGTCAGTTAAAAAGTCTGATCACAGCAGACAAGAAGCTGTCCTTGAATCTATTCATATATGTTTTCAAACTATCATGTCTTCTGCCCAACAGAAGGAGGTGGAAGAGAGTGTAACCAGGGTGGGAGCGGTCTTTCGTTATGTTGATTGCTTTCCTGAGGCAAGAAATATAGGTGGAGTCCATGGATGGAAGGCTAGTTTGCGTAATGGACTGAGTTGTGTTCACGACTCTCTGTAGTTTTTTGCCGACGTGAGAAGACCGGATGCCAAACTATGCTGTGATGCATTCGGATAGGACGCTTTCAATGGTGTATCTGTAAAAATTGGTAGGAATCCTTGTGGACATGCCAAATTTCATTTTCTTGACTGTTGCATCAATATGGGCGGACCAGGGCAGATTGTTGGTGATCATCGCTCCCAGGAATTTGATGCTCTTGACCATCTTCCCTCAGCACCATTGATGCAGACAGGGCATACCATCCACTCTGCTTCTGAAGTCAATGACCAGCTCCCTTGTTTTGCTGACATTAAGGGAGAGATTGCTATCTTTGCACCATGCCTCCAAGAACTCAATTTCTTTCCTGTATTCTGTCTCATCATTGTTTGAAATCCAACCTGAAACAGCGGTGTTGTCAGCAAACCTGTGAATGGATTGGGGTGGAATTTATGTACACAGTTGAGAGTATACAAGGAGTATAGTAGGAGGTTGAGTACACAGCCTTGTTGAGGATCCAGTTCCGGGGGTTGGGGGGAACCAAGATCTAGCTCTCAGAGTTTAGATATGAGTTTATTTGGAATTATAGTGCTGAAGGCAGAACTGTAGTCAATAAGTAGGAGCCTGATGTAGGTATCCTTGTTATCTAGCTGTTGCAGGGATGAATGTAGGGCCAGGAAAATGGCGTATGCTGTGGACTTGTTGAGCCAGTAGGCAATTGCAAAGGATCGAGGCAATTTGGTAGACTGGTGTTGATGTGAATTATGACTAACCTCTCGAAGCACTTCATAGTTATGGCAGTCAGAGTCACCAGCGGTAGTCATTGAAGAATGTTGTATTATTTTTCTTTGGCACCGGAATAAAGTTGGTCTTCTTGAAGTAGGTGGGGACTTCAGATTGTACTAAAGAGGTTAGAGATGTCTGTGAATACTCCCACCAGCTGGTCCGCACAGGAGCTGAACGCATGGCCAGAGACTATATCTGGGCCAATCACCTTCCGTAGGTTCACTCTCAAGAAGACTGATCAATTTTCCACATTGTTGGGTAGATGTCAGTGTTTTAGCTCTACTGGAATAGCATGGCTGGAGGTGCAACAAGTTCTGCAGCACAAGTCTTCAGTACTATTGCCGGAATGTTGTCAGGGCCTATAGCCTTTGTGCTTCCAATCGTTTCTTAATGTCATGTGGGCTGAGTTAACTTGGCTGAAGACTGGCATCTCTAACGTTGGCTGAAAACTGTTGCAAACCCTTGAGCCTAATTGTTTGCACTGATATTCAGGCTCCATTAAGAATGAGGATAATTGCAGTGTCTCCTCTTCCAGTGAATTGTTTAATTGTCCATTACCATTTGCGACTGGATGTGGCAGGACTACAGAGTTTAGATCCAACTGTTGCTGTGGGATTGCTTAGCCCTATGACTTGTTGCTTATGCTATTTGACATGGAAGTAGTCCTGTGTGGTAGCTTCACCAGATTGACAGCTCATTTTTAGGGATGATTGGTGCTACACCTAGCATTGCCCTTCAGCATCTCCATTGAACCAAGGTTGATCTCCTGGCTTGAGGGTAATAGCAGATATGCATACACATTGTGTTGCAGTACAATTCTGCTGCTGTGGATGGTGCACAGTACCTCATGGATGCCCAGTCTTAAGTTGCTATATCTGTTAGAAATCTATCTCATATTGATAGTGCCACACAACATGAAATACGGTATTATCAATGAGAACGTCATACATCGTCTCCACAAAGAATATACAGTAGTCACTCTTATCCATACTGTCATGGACAGATGAACCTGCAGCAGGCAGGCTGGTGAGGTGGAGATCAAGTATGCTTTTACCTCTTGTTTACTACCATCACAGACCCAGTCTAGCAACTATGTCCTTTACAGTCTGACCAGCTCAATCAATAGTGTTGCTGCCAAGCCACTCTTGATGGTAGACATTGAAATTCCCCTGCCCAGAGTATATTCTGCGCTCTTGCTACCCTCAGCGCTTCCTCTAAGTGTTCTTCAATATGGAGGAGTACTGATTCATCAGCTTAGGGTTGATGGTACATGATAACCAGCAGGAGGTTTCCTTGCACATCTCTGACCTGATGCCATAAGTCATCAGTACAACTCCCTCCTGACTGTAGAGTACTGTGCTGTCTCCTCTGCTGGGTTTGTTTCGCTGGTAGGACAGGATATATCCAGGAATGGTGGTGTTCGAGTCTGGCACATTGTAAGGTATGATTACATGAGTATGAGTATGGCTATGTCAGGCTGCTGCTTAATTAGTCTGAGAGATGGCTCTGCCAATTTTTTTTCTATTCATTTGTGGGATGTGGGTGTCGCTGGCCAGGATTTCATGCCCATCCCTAGTTGCCCTTGAAAAGTTGGTGGTGAGCTGCCTTCTTGAACCGCTGCAGTCCACCAGCTGTAGGTTGACCCACAATACTATTAGGGAGGGAATTCCAGGATTTTGACCCAATGACAGTGAAGGAACAGCAATATATTTCCACGTCAGGATGGTAAGTGGCTTGGAGGTTGGAACTTGAAGGTGGTGGTATTCCCATATATCTGCTGCCCTTGTCCTTCTAGATGGAAATGATCGTAGGTGTGGAAGGTGCTGTCTGAGGATCTTTGGTGAATTTCTGCAGTGCATCTTGTAGATAATACACACTGCTGCTACTGAGTGTCAGTGGTGGAGGGAATGGATGCTAGTGGATGTAGTGCCAATCAAGCGGGCTGCTTTGTCCTGGATGGTGTCAAGCTTCTTGAATGTTGTTGGGGCTGCACTCAGCCAGACAAGTGGGGAGTAAACAATCACATTCCTGACTTGTGCCTTGTAGATGGTGGACAGGCTTCGAGGAGTCAGGAGATAAGTTACTCGCCACAGTATTCCTAGCTTCTGACCTGCTCTTGTAGCCACTGTGTTTATGTGGTGAGTCAGTTGAGTTTCTAGTCAATGAGAACCCCCAGGATACTGATAGTGGGGCATTCAGTGATGGTAACACTATTGAATGTCAAGGGGTGGTGGTTAGATTGTCTCTTATTGGTGATGGTCATAGCCTGGTATTTGTGTGACACGAATGTCACTTGCCACTTGTCAGCTCAAGCCTGGATATTGACCAGATCTTGTTGCATTTGAACACGGATTGCTTCAGTATCTGAGGAGTCATGAATGGTGCTGAACAATGTGCAATTATCGGCAAATATCCCCATTTCTGACCTTATGATGGAGGGAAGGTCATTAATGAAGCAGCTGAAGATGAGATAACAAGGTGGAGAGCTGGATGAACACAGCAGGC
>JAHRHZ010000140.1:14891665-14902705 GCA_024137785.1 Ginglymostoma cirratum | reverse complement strand
AGCGTCCACCCTTTCTAAGCCATGCATTATCTTGTAAGTTTCTATTAGATCTCCCCTCAACCTTCTAAACTCTAATGAATACAATCCCAGGATCCTCAGCCGTTCATCGTATGTTAGGCCTACCATTCCAGGGATCATCCGTGTGAATCTCCGCTGGACACGCTCCAGTGCCAGTATGTCCTTCCTGAGGTGTGGGGCCCAAAATTGGACACAGTGTTCTAAATGGGGCCTAACGAGAGCTTCATAAAGTCTCAGAAGCACATCACTGCTTTTATATTCCAACCCTCTTGAGATAAATGACAACATTCCATTCGTTTTCTTAATCACGGACTCAACCTGCAAGTTAACCTTTAGAGAATCCTGTACTAGCACTCCCAGATCCCTTTGTACTTCGGCTTTATGAATTTTCTCACCTTTCAGAAAATAGTCCATGCCTGTATTCTTTTTTCCAAGGTGCAAGACCTCGCATTTGCTCACGTTGAATTTCATCAGCCATTTCCTGGACCACTCTCCTAAACTGTCTAAATCATTCTGCAGCCTCCCCACCTCCTCCATACTACCTGCCTGTCCACCCAACTTCGTATCAT
Source organism: Ginglymostoma cirratum (assembly GCA_024137785.1). Lineage (NCBI taxonomy): Eukaryota > Metazoa > Chordata > Chondrichthyes > Orectolobiformes > Ginglymostomatidae > Ginglymostoma > Ginglymostoma cirratum. The sequence continues at coordinate 14,902,118 of JAHRHZ010000140.1, read as the reverse complement.
CAGCAAACTTCGCCAGAATGCCCCCAGTACCTTCATCCAGATCATTAATATATAAAGTGAACAGCTGCGGCCCCAACACTGAACCCTGCGGGACACCACTTGTCACCGGTTGCCATTCCGAAAAAGCTCTTTTATCCCAACTCTCTGCCTTCTGTCAGACAGCCAATCCTCAATCCATGCCAGTAACTCACCTCGAACACCATGGGCCCTCACCTTACTCAGCAGCCTCCCATGAGGCACCTTATCAAAGGCCTTTTGGAAGTCTAGACAGATAACATCCAGGTTAGCGATAGGCTGATTATTAACAGAAAATAAAAGGAAGGGACAGCATGTGTGAATGTCATATTGCATGAAGGAACCATAAAAGTGTAGGGAAATGCAAGAATAGAATATACTGAAGGCTTTATATCTTAATGCATGAAGCTTTCAGAACAAAGTAGATGAACCGATGATGCAAATTGATGTGAATGGATATGATTGTTTTAAATTCACTCACAAGATGTAGGCATCTTTGGCTAGGCCAGCATTTATTGCCCAGGCCTAATTGCCCAGAAGGCAGTTAAAAGTCAACCACATTGCTGTGGGTCTGGAGTCACATGTAGACCAGACCCGCTGAGGATGGCAGATTTCCTTCCCTCAAGGACATTAGTGAACCAGGTGAGTTTTTTGATGGTTTCATGGTCATCATTCAACCTTAACAATGATCTCATAGACAGTTACAAGGAGATCAAGGAGACCAAAACTGGAAACTTAACATTCAGGGATATTTAGCCTTTCAGAGAGACAGGAAGGATGGAAGGATGGTAGCACTATTGATAACAGATGAAATGAGAACAGTTATGAACGATGATGTAGGCTCAGGTGACGTAGAGTCCATTTGAGCGGAGGTAAAAAGTAGCAAATGGAAGAAGACACAGTGGAAGTAATGTGCAGATCCCCAACAGTAGCCATGCTGTAGGAAAGGCCAAAAATCAACAAATAATAGGAGTGCTTTAAAAAGAAGAGAGTAAAAATTTTGTCAGTTTAATTTTCATGTTGATTGGGTTAATCAAATTAGAAAGGTTAGCTATGACAACAAATTCTGAGAGTACATTAGGGATAGCTGCCTACAACAACATGTCATGAAACCAACCACCCAGGGAGCAGGCTATCTTGGATCTGCTAATGAATAATGAGGCAGGTATAACAAATGATTTCAGGGTAAAAGATTCCGTAAGAAGTAGTGATCATAATATGATAGAATTTAACATTCAGTTTGAGAGTAAGAAATCTGGGTCAAAAACAACTGTGTTTGACTCAAATAAAGGAAATTATAATGAAATTAGGCTACAGTTAGCTAAAGTGAACTGGGCAGTTAGATTAGCAGGAATGACAATAAGAAGTGGCAGGCATGCAAGGAGGTAAATCATGATTCTCAGAAAAGCACATTTCCATATGGTAGAGAGATTCTAAATAGCCATGCCTAACCAAGGAAGTTAAGAAGAGTATTAAATTGAAAGAAAAAGCATATACAGAAGCCAAAGTAAGTGACAGCCCCGAAGACTGGGATAAATTCAGAATCCAGCAAAATAGGACTATAAAGATAATTCAAAAACTGACAATAAGAGCCTCTTTAAATACAGAAAAAGGAAGAACAAGGGCCCTTAGAAAATGTATCTGGGGAGATGAATATGAGGAACAAGGAAATGATAGATGAGTTAAACTGAAATTTTACATCAGTCTTCGTGGTAGAGGAACCTTCAAACATCCTAACAATACTAAAGAACACAGGGGAGAAAGTAAATACCATCACCATCACTAAAGAAGCAGTAATTAGACAAATTAATCAGTCTACAGGCAGATAAGTCCCTTGATCCTGATGGCTTGCATTCCAGGATGCTAAAAAGCTAGCTGCAGAGATAGTGGATGCATTGGCTGTAACTTTCCAAAATCCTCAGATTCTGGAGAAGCGCCAGAGGATTGGAAGACTGCAAATATGACACTCCTAATCAAACAGGGAGGGAGGCAAAAAGCCGGTAACTGTAGGCCAATTCGCCTGACGTTGATTCTTGGAAAAGTATTGGAATCAATATTCATGGAAGTAACACAGGGACATTTGGAAGATCATAATCAGGAAGGCAAATGCAATGTTGACATTATTTTGAGAGGACTTGAGTATAAAAGCAGGGATGTACTACTGAGGCTTTATAAGGCTCTGGTCAGGCCACATTTAGAGTATTGTGTGCAATTTTGGGCCCCATATCTCAGGAAGGATATACTGGCACTGGAGCAGATTCAGAGGAGGTTCACAAGAATGGTCCCATTCTTGGAATGGAAAGCTTAACATATGAGGAATGTTTGAGGACTCTGGGACAGTATTCATTGGAGTTTAGAAGGATGAGGGGGGATCTAATTGAAACTCACAAAATACTGAATGGCCTGGACAGAGTGGATGTTGGGAAGATGCTTCCACTGGTAGGACAGACTAGGGCCCAATGGCACAGCCTTAGAGTAAAGGGAAGGCCTTTTAGAATGGAGATAAGGAGAAACTTCTTCAGCCAGGGAGTGGTGAATCTATGGAATTCACTGCCACAGAAGGCTGTGGAGGTCATGTCATCAAGTACGTTTAAGACTGAGATAGATAGGTTCTTGATTATCAAGGGAATCAAGGGTTACAGGGAGAATGGGGTTGAGGAACTTATCAGCCACGATTGAATGGCCTGATTTCTGCTCCTATGTCTTATGGTCTAATCAAACAGTCAGGATGGCTTCACAAAAGGGAAATTGTTCTGATGAACTTATTTTTATTAATATTTATTTATGACACTTGTTTGAGCTTTTTGAGGAAGTCTCAACCAAAGTGGATAGGGGAACTAATAGTTGTCATGTATTTGGAGTTCTAGAAGGCCAATAAGTCCAGACAAGGTACCTCACAAAAGGTTTAGCCATAAGACAAGAGCCACGGCGTTAGAGGTAGTAATTAGCATAGACAGCAAATTGGCTGGTGGGCAGGAAATAGCAAGTGGGAATAAGGGATTCTTTTCCAGACTGGCAATCTATAATGCATGGGGTTCCACAGGGATCAGTGTTGGACCATAACTATTTACAACATACATTAATGACTTGGAGGAAGGAAGCAAATGTACAGTGGCCAAATTTTCAGACAACACAAAAATAAGTAGAAAGGCAGGTTATAAAAGTGATATAAATCGTTTACAAAGAGACTATATTAAATAAGTAGTCAGAAAATTGACAAATGGAGTGTTATGTCAGAAAACGTGAAGTTATTCAGTTTGGAAGAATATAGAATTATTTAAACGAATAAAAATTATAGAAAGCTACAACACAAAGGGAATTGGGGTGAGAGATAGTAGGAACTGCCTTTGCTGGAGAATCTGAGATAAAACGTTGTGGAGCTGGATGAACACAGCAGGCCGAGCAGCATCAGAGGAGCAGGAAAATTGACGTTTCGGGTCGAGACCCTTCTTCAGAAGTGGGGGAGGGGAAGGGGATTCTGAAATAAATAGGGAGAGAGGGAGAGGCGGATAGAAGATGGATAAAGGAGAAGATAGGTTGAGAGGAGCCAGACAGGTCAAAGAGGCAGGGTTAGAACGAGTGAACGTGAATGTAGGTGGGGGATAGGTCAGTCCAGGGAGGACGGACAGGTCAAGGAGGCGGGATGAGGTTAGTGTGTAGGAGATGGGGGTGGGGCTTGAGGTGGGAGGAATGGTTAGGGAGGTGGGGACTAGCTGGGATGGTTTTGGGATGTCGTTGGGGGAGGGGAGATTTTGAAGCTTGTGAAGTCCACATTGATACCCTTGGGTTGCAGGGTTCCCAAGTGAAATATGAGATGCTGTTCCTGCAGCTTTCGGGTGGCATCATTGTGGCAATGCAGGAGGCCCAGGATGGACATGTCGTCCGAGGAGTGGTGGGGGGGGTCAGTTGAATTGGTTCACGACTGGGAGGTGCAGTTGTTTGTTGCGAACTGAGCGTAGGTGTTCCGCAACGCGGTCCCCAAGCCTCCACTTGGTTTCCCCGATGTAGAGGAGGCCACAATGGGAACAGCGGATACAGTATACCACATTAGCAGATGTGCAGGTGAACATCTGTTTGATGTGGAAGGTCTTCTTGGGGCCTGGGATGGGGGTAATGGGGGAGGTGTAGGGGCAGGTGTAGCATTTGCTTCGGTTGCAGGGAAAAGTGCCAGGGGTGGTAGGGCTGGAGGGGAGTGTGGAGCGGACAAGGGAGTCACGGAGAGAGTGGTCCCTCCGGAAAGCAGATAAGGGTGGGGAGGGAAAAATGTCTTTAGTAGTGGGGTCAGATTGCAGATGGCGGAAATGTCGGAGGATGATGCGTTGGATTCGGAGGTTGGTGGGGTGGTATGTGAGGACGAGAGGGATTCTGTTTTGGTTATTATAGCGGGTAGGGGGTGTGGGGGATGAGTTGTGGGAAATGCGGGAGACACGGTCAAGGGCATTTTCGATCACTGTGGAGGGAAGTTGCGGTCCTTGAAAAACGAGGACATCTGGGATGTTCGGGAGTGGAATGCCTCATCTCGGGAGCAGATGCGGCGGAGGCAAAGGAATTGGGTATAGGGGATGGCCGTTTTACAGGAAGGTGGGTGGGAGGATGTGTATTCTAGGTAGTTGTGAGAGTTAGTCAGCTTAAAATGGATCTGCGGGAATTGGGGTTACTTGTACATGAAACACTGAAAGCTAGAACACACGTAATCGTGAAGGCTAACGGAAGGATAGTCCTTATTTCCAGGGGGTTGGAGTATATGAGCAGGGAAGTCTTACTGCAAAATGTATAGCATGCTGGTGAAACCACATCTGGAATACTATGAGCAGTTTTGGTCTCCTTATTTAAGGAAAGATACAATTTCATTGGAGCCAGTTCAAAGAAGGTTCACTAGCAAGATCCCTTGAACAGACGGATTGTCTTATGAGCAAAGACTAAACAGGGTGGCACTCTACTCATGGGACTTTAGAAGAATGAGAGGTGATTTCATTGAAACATACTGGATTCTTAAGATGCTTAACAGCTTAAATGCTGAAAGGATGTTTCCCCCCTTGTCCAGGACCAGAGGACATAATCCCAGAATAAAGGGGCACCAATTTATGATTGAAATGAGGACTTATTTATTCTCAGAGGGTAATGAGTCTTTGGAACTTCTTGGCGCAGACAGCTGTGAGGACAGAGTCCTTGTGTATAATTAAAGCTGAAATAGATTGATTCTTGATCAGTAGGGGAATCAAGGGTAATGGGGAAAACACACAGAAGTGGGTGAGAAATATTGGATCAGCCATGATCCTATCAAATGGCACAGCGGAGTCAAAAGGTTAAACAGCCTACTCCAGTTCTTATTTCTTATGGTCTTACAATGCCTCTCCATGCACCTGCAATGTGCTCATATGCCTTCCTCACCTTGAATCTACTACATACATGACATATATGAGTGAAAATAACTCTGGGAAATAATTTTCTTTTATTTCCTGAGCATTTAAATGAGTCACTCAAACACTTCATAAGGAAGCCCGCTCAGAAATTCATTAAATTGTTCAACACATGGTCATTGAAATTTCCCCAACATTCATGGCCAAAAGTGTTCATTAACCTGTCAAAATAAACAAAGTCTTCAAAAACATCTTCTAAACATTTAATTCAAATCTGTTGGGAATTGGTAACTAAGTTCAAAACTGTGGCTCCAAATGGCTTCACTTTAGGCATTGTGTGTGAGGTCACCAAGTGCCAGGAGGGAAAACATCAGCCCATAGCCTCTACTATTCTCTTGACATGATGGAGCAGGCTGATCCTGCAAGTGTAGACGATGGGCTCTGAATTAGTTCCAATGCAGTCGTACAGATCCAGGTACAGCAGATAAACTGTAATTCTGGAATGACTCAAAGGCAGTTTGGCATCACTATTCTTAGGTAGTCCCTCAGGATAGGAGGTAGTATCATTAACCCAATAGGCAAAACTAAAAATATCTTAATGTTGTTAAACCTGCTGAGTGCCTGCTTCCGTTGTATGCTTACCCTGCAATATTCATCAATAGGTTTCAGTCTCTTCATGGCCACATCCCTGACATGGCTTCTTCTGAACAGGATTTTGCCTGAAATTCAAACCAAATGAGTGACATTTATGTCAACCAATAAACTCAAGAACACACAATAGGCAAAAGCCTGAAACCATATTACTTAAACTTTTCAAACTCTAGTAACTCAAGTCTATAATGACTTTGGAATACAAATTCCTGTAAATTTTAAGCTAATGTTATAACAAATTGATAAGTAATAAAAATTGGTAATATATTAACAAATCTTCAGACTCCATAACTTAAAGTAGAAGTTTCCCCTACTTACCCAAACCCCAGCTCCTCTATCACTAGAAGGCTTACCAAGTTGACTCTATATTGAGGCCTAACAATTTAAGACTGCTCTCCTTTACCCATTCTCACTATGTTAGCATGTTTTGCAGAACATCTGGCTGAGGGATTGCATAAACATGTGTTTCATCATTATGGTTCAAAAATGATTGAAATATAGGGGATCAGCACTTCGTGACACCTTGTAAAAAACATTCTAACTTCTCATCAATGATGTCAAGTTACAAGTTACACACAGTAACCTTTTCTTAAGATAAACAAATGTGGATAATCACAGGAAATGGTGTCATACAGGAGTAATAATTTCCGGTATACATTGTCTCCTCACAAATGACTAAACTATATCCCAAGGTACCTGTACAATAGAAAATTACTATTTTTGAACAAGTACAGACTTTTAGTGAGACCTTTGTTTCAGTTAACCACACTGCATAAATTGGTGAGCTCCCCATATTGAAAAGACCAATTCTCATCCAATTAACCCCTTATTGCTGTAACATATCCATCACTTGTTTTCTTGCTCCATTAGGTCTCTGGCATTCCTTCATACCTTATTAGATAACAAATTCTATTGTCTCTTTTCACATAAATCTATCTACATACACAAAAATAATAAATAAAATAGACAAAATGATAATATATCACAGGAAGACAGAGGAAGCCATTAAGCCCACCAAGTCTGCTCTACCATTTAATATGATCATTGTTGACAGAACATGAAATGCCTTTTACTCACAATGTCCCCATTATCCTATCCATCACCGATAATGAAATATTTATGAATCTCTAGTTTAAATATACCCAAAGACTGAGCTGCCACAAGCCTCTAATGTATAGAATTCCAAAGATTCCCCATCTTCTGTGTAAAAAAAATTCCACACATCCTCATCCCAAAAGGCATCCCCTTGTTTTTAAATTGAGCCCTGATTCTAGACTCTCCAATTAAAAGAAACAATTTGCCTACATCTACCCTATCTACCCCTTTCAACATTTTATTGGTTTCAATTCAATTTCCTGTCATTCTTCAAAACTCTAGAGAATACAGGCACAGTTGCTCAATCTCTCTTCATAGGATACAGTACACCAAGTGCAGGCTGATTAAGCTCATATACATTTGAAGCAAGTCTTCAATACTCCTCTACTCAAATTCTCTTCATCAACATTCCATTAGCCTTTCTAATAGCCTTTCTGTGCCTGCATGTTAGCCTGCAGTGATTTATTGACAAGGACGTTCAAGTCTATTTGCATATATACATGTGCTAACTCTCATCATTTAAGAAACGATCTGCACATCTATTCATCATACCCAAGTATATAGCCTCATATTTCTCCACATTATACTACATCAGCCATATTCTTACCCAATCACTAAACCTGTTCCAAACCCCTCTAAAACCGGTGTACACCTTATTATCAACACACATCCCTGCTTACTGTTGTATTATCTGCAAATATTACATTTAGTTCCCAATTTCAAACCACTGAGGTGATGTAAATTCCGACCAGACGTAGCCCAAATACTGATCCTTGCGGTATCCCACTGGTTACAGTTTGCAAATCAAGTGACCTATTTATTCTTAGCTGTTTTCTATCTGATAGCCAATCCTTAATTGATCAGTACATTTCCTCCAAATCATTAAACTATATGCTTTAACTTTGCTTACAAACCTCCTGTGGGGAACCTTATCAAAATGTTCTGAAAGTCCATCAACTATATCCATCAACTCCGATTTATCAATTTTGTCAATAACATTTTTAAAATCTCCAACAAATTTGTCAAACATGATTTTCCATTCACAGATCCATGCTGACTAAGCCTAATCAGATCATATTAGTCTAAGTATCCAATGATACCACGTAATAACTTATAGCACTTTCCCTATTACTGATGTTCTTTATTAAATAGGGGGTGATATTTGCAAGATTCCAATCGGCACAAATCATTTAGGGAATTTTAGAAGGTGATTATTAATTGACTATCTCAATTGCTGCCTCCTTCAACACTCTGGGATTTCTCTTTTTACTCATTCATGAGTTGTGGGCATCATTTTAGTCTGTTCGAAATGGCCTGTTGAGTTCCTTGGTAGGGCCATTTCAGAGGACAGTTAAGAGTCAATCACATTCTTGTGGGTCTGGAGTCATGTGTAAGCCAGACCAGGAGAGGGTGGTAGATTTCCTCCTCTAAAGTCAATAGTGAAACAGATTTTTTTGACTTTTTTTATTCATGACTTATATTGATTTCATTGCTCATATATAGTGATGCCTAATCTTCAGCCAATTTGACCCTCATGCCTGCAGAATTTCCCTATTCAAATTTAACATCATTGCTTCAGAACATACTACCTCACTTCCAAATATAATTTGAATTCTTCCATATTGTGAAGAGAGATTGGGCAAACTAGACTGGTATTCTTTAGAGTTTCAAAGAATGAGAGACGACCTAATTGAAACTGACAAAATTCTTGAAGGGATCGACAGGGTAGATGCAGGTGAGATGCTTCCCCTGGTTGGGAGGCCTAGAATCAGGAGGCGTGACTTAAAAATAAGGCAGATGCAATTTAAGTTCAAGATGAGGAGAAAGCTTTTTACTCAGAGGGTCGTGAACCATTCAAACTCCCTGCCACAGAAAGCTGTGCATGGTTCATCTCTGAGTACATTTAAAGTAGAGATTGATAAATTTCTGATTACCAGTGGCATATAAGGTGATGGAGATGAGTAAAATGCACTGAAGTGTTCGATCAGCCACGATCATATTAAATGGCAGGTTTGACATGCTGAATAGTCTACTACCGCTCCTATATTCCTTACAACACTGTGGGTATCCTTACACCTCAAAGCTTGCAGTTGTACAAGAAGACTGGTTACCACCTTTTCTGGGACAATTAGAGATGGGCAGTAAATGCTGGGTTACATCCCATGAATGAAATTTTTAAAAAACTGTTACACATGCTCCTGATGGATTCAGTGGAATTGCCTCAGAAGATACTAACAGTGCACCACAAGATCCAGTTCAAATTTATAGAAGCCACATTGTAATTAGAACTTTCAAGGCTTTTGAGCAGTACTTAATAGCTGACTTCTGGCTAGAAAATTAAAACCCTCAGCGAAGTGAGGCCTGCAACTTCCTGCACCCTAAACATTTAGGAAATAAAATTCCATTTTTCATTGACCGGCCGCAATTTGGCTAAATCTTGAAAGCTATAGCAGTCCTTCAATTCCACCAAAGGATTTCCAGCCTGCGTAAAAGACCAGCTACAACAGAATATGGAAAATATTCAAAGATAGCTCAGCGCAAGATACACACACACTTAAATAATATTCATGAAATATACAGTCATACAGTCAGAGATGTACAGCTTGGAAACAGAAACTTCAGTCCAACTTGCCCATGCCGACTAGATATCCTAAATTAATCCAGTCCCATTTGCCAGAATTTGGCGCATATCCCTCTAAATGCTTCCTATTCATATATCCATTAAGACGTCTCTTAAATGTTGTAATTTTACCAGTCTCCGCCACTTCCTCTGGCGGTTCATTCCATGCATGCACCACTCTCTATGTGGAAAAAGTTGCCCCTTAGGTCTCTTTTAAATCTTTCCCCTCTCACCTTAAACCTATGTCCTTGACGTTTTGGACCCCCTACCACCCTGTCTTCCAGTATTCTAAACATATTCATAATTTAACACAGATTATTGCAATTATGCAGCAATAACTGGCAGTGAGGCAACCACCAGCCAAGTAAAGTTACTGCATCTCCATCAAGAGACAAGTATGGCTGAAGCTGATTAATACTGTTTTATACAACAAATTATTACTGCGACATTGTTTTAAAAAATCCAAAAGCTGCTCAATGATTCCAATGAGACTGAAAACTACATAGGGAATTCATTAGAATAAGATCTCAAAATTGTCCTAACCTTAATTCAAGACAGAATCAGACAACACGCTCAAAGAAATCAATATTATTCTGACTGATTACGAAATTAGCATAAAAGAGCTTTGGCAAATTACGTGAATATAAGCAGGTTACGAAAGTACAAGCATGGGGCTGGATGAACACAGCAGGTCAAGCAGCATCATAGGAGC
>JAHRHZ010000140.1:14832041-14881665 GCA_024137785.1 Ginglymostoma cirratum | reverse complement strand
TCATCCTCCGACACTTCCGCCATCTGCAATCTGACCCCACCACCAAAGACATTTTTCCCTCCCCACCCTTATCTGCTTTCCGGAGAGACCACTCCCTCCGTGACTCCCTTGTCCACTCCACACTCCCCTCCAGCCCCACCACACCCGGCACTTTTCCCTGCAACCACAGGAAGTGCTCGACCTGCCCCCACACCTCCTCCCTCACACCAATCTCAGGCCCCAAGAAGACTTTCCACATCAGGCAGATGTTCACCTGCACATCTGCCAATGTGGTATACTGCATCCGCTGTACCCGTTGTGGCTTCCTCTACATCAGGGAAACCAAGTGGAGGCTTGGGGACCGCTCTGCAGAACACCTGCACTCAGTTCGCAACAAACAACTGCACCTCCCAGTCGCGAACCATTTCAACTCCCCCTCCTGTTCCTCAGACAACATGTCCATCCTGGGCCTCCTGCAATGCCACAGTGATGCCACCCGAAGGCTGCAGGAACAGCAAATCATATTCAGCCTGGGAACCCTGCAGCCCAATGGTATCAATGTGGATTTCACAAGCTTCAAAATCTCCCCTCCCCCAACCGCATCCCAAAACCAGCCCAGCTCATCTCTGCCTCCCTAACCTGTCCTTCCTCTCACCTATCCCCTCCTCCCACCTCAAGCCCCACCCCCATCTCCTATCTACTAACATCATCCCGCCCCCTTGACCTGTCCGTCCTCCCTGGACTGACCTATCGCCTCCCTACCCCCCCCACCTACACTCACCTTTACTGGCTCCATCCCCGCCTCTTCGACTTGTCTGCCTCCTCTCCACCTATCCTCCCCTCTATCCATCTTCTATCCGCCTCCCCCTCTCTCCCTATTTATTTCAGAACCCTCTTCCCCTCCCCCATTTCTGATGAAGGGTCTCGGCCCGAAATGTCAAGCTTTCCTGCTCCTATGATGCTGCTTGGCCTGCCGTATTCATCCAGCCCCACACCTTGTTATCTCTACCTAAAGTTGTCAGCTTGGCTTTGTTGGTAGCAGTTCATCCTTGGTTAAGAAGGTTGTTTGGGCCCTCTTGTGGCACAGTGGTAGTGTCCCTACCCCTGAACCAGGCAGCCCAGGTTCAAGTCCCATATGATCCAGAGGTGTGACATAACATCTCTGAACAGGTTGATTAGGAAAAATAGATTTTTTAAAAAAGGGTTGTTTGCTCATGGCCCACTCCAAAATTTTAGTTCATACTGCCATTCCAATTCAGCATTAAAGGAATGCTGCCTCATTGCAAGTACCATCCTGCAGGTGGATGGAACATTCTCAAAGCATCATTTGGAAAGGGAGAAACTCTCCAAATATTTGTTCCCTCATCCATGATCGTTCACAATAGATCTCATAGCTGTTAATTGCCTTCATATCAGTCACTGCATTCCATGTAATTTATGAGTTATAAAAATTTTCACAACGCTCCATGGGCTTCACATTTGTTTGCCACTAATTTCAAACTCAGGTTATCTTCAAGCTGATGCATTTGGGGGAAGTCAAACAAAGCAAAGGGATACACAATATATTGGTGAATACTAAGAGGTGTGAAAGAAATGAAGGATCTCGGAGTAAATGTCCACTGATCCTGCACCAAGGTGGCTAAGAAAGCATATGGAACTGTTTCATTTATTAGGCAAGGTACAGACAATAAGAACAGTGAGGTATGCTGGAATTATATTAACCCATTAGTAAGGTCACAACTTGAGCACTGTGTACAGTTCTCATCACTCCTTTATCGAAAAGATGTAATTACACTAAAGATATTTGCAAGGGTGCTATCAGAATTAGAAAACTATAGTTGTTCCCGTTGGAAAGAGGAGGTCTGAGAGGAGATTTGATTGAAGCGTACAAGGTTGTGAGGAAGCCGGATTAATAGGAAGGACCAATTTACCTTAGCAAAGATGTCAGTGACTAGTGGGCGTAGATTCAAAGTAATTGATAGCAGGATTAGAGAAGGCATGAGGAATTTTTTTTTAACCCAGATGGTGGTAGGTTGAAACTCAGTGCCTGAAAGAGTAGGAAGGGCAGAAACTCTTAACCATTTACAAAGTGTCTGGATTTGTAATTATAACCTGCAGAGCTATGGACCAAATGCTGGAAAATGGGATTATGCTGGCTAGCTGGTTGGTCTAGACATGGTAGGCCTGGTGATCTCTTTCAGTGCCTTTACTACTAAATGATTCTATGTCATTAAAACATTATGGTGATTTTTTTTTAAAAAGCCGAAATAGTAATATTTCTGAAAATCTACTGGAACAACTGGTAAATGTTTCCATTTTGTAGCTTTGGCAATGTTTTCCTGTTAGCTAGAATCTTCCCATTGATAAAAAACAGAGCTCAGCATTTCACCAGGAAACGGAGGTAATACAGTGTTCCGGCCACTAATCTCATTTGCATGGCTCCTAACTAAATTCTCCCCACCTCTTCCCACTTCATTTCCTGAGGCGATATTGGCTCTCACAAATCCATTAATGTTTCAATTCAGCAAAGCTTGTCTGGCACTTCCTACCATTAACATTTCTTTCCTCCTGCCATACTCCGGTGAGTCAAAGTTGAGAAATTATCAGAAATAAATAAAGATTCCACAAACCAATCTATTTTAACAGAACAATAAGTGTTTTGAGTATTTTTGAATCAAACTACAGTATTCAACAATCACTGTAGTGTCCCATTTTCTTCAGCAACAGAAACACCAAAGCCACCGTTACTCGCCTCATTTTAATTTATAGACAACTGTTTATTCTGAAAAAAAATGAGCAAATGGCCACATCTAAATGGGAACAAGTCTGTACCACACAATGGTTTGTCTCTTCATGTCGGAAAATTCCACTCATTAGACACTTTATTTTGGGAACTAAGAAAAACTACACTATTTTAAAAGAACTGGAGATCTTCTATAGCTCCCCAACTCTCAGACTCAAAATGTCAAGACTAAAGAAAGAAGGTCAATGTTGGGACCGGATATGTCAAAGAACAATACAGTCTGTCCCTCTGCCCCACTTTAATCCACTACAATTCTTTCCCCTTTAATTTATTTTTAACCTAATCCCCTACTGAAAACTGCCGATGACCACGGATCCACTATCTGGTTCAGTAGTGCATTTTAAATCCCAATTACACATTGCATATGAACATATAAATTAGGAGTAGGAATATGCCAGTCAGGCATCAAGCCTGCTCCCCCATTCAAAAGGATCATGAATTGACTGGTTGTGTTTTGAATTCCAAAGTCCCCCTAACTTCAATAACCTTTGACTTCATCACTATCTACCTCTGCCTTAAAAATATTCAACGACTCCATCTCCACTGCCTTCTGATTCGGAGGACTCCAAAGTCACAAAGCCTTTGGGCAAAAAAGAAATCTCCACATTTCTGCCCTAAATAGGCAACATCTAACCTGTAAACAGTGTCCCTAGTTCTGAATTCACCCAGAAGAGGAAACATTTTCTCAATGTCCATCACAATTGTAGTTATTTTAAGAAGGTCAGCCAGCTGGACCTCATAGAATGAGTTCCCTGATCCAATCAAGGAGACCTAGTTGACATAAAAACATTGAGTGTCAGAAATACTGACAATTTGGCACCTGACTCTTATGAAGCAGGACTATCGTCAAGAACTGTTCGTGTATAAATAAAGGGTATCTTAGTGAGGGTTTACCAGCCTCTGTAGAGTTATTCCAGTGGTGACAAGAGTAAAGCACAATCTTAAAGAAACTCACTCACAACACTCATCTTTGAGTTAGGGCAAGTATTTTCTTACATCTTGCTTTTGTTTGGGCATCTTGACTTGCTCAGACCCTGCCATCTTGGACTGGCTCAGTATGTGGAAAGATTGAGATGTTTTCCTGGGAAAATGACATTATGGCAGATGAAAAACAATTCATTCTCATGATAACCTGTGGAGCTGCAGCTTTTTCTGTCATTGAGGAACCAAATACAAAAACCTTCAGGAATTTACTAACATAGTTAAAGAATATTACATTCCCAAGCCTCCTCTAGTTCTAAGGCGCTATCACTTTTACTTGAGAACGAGGGGAATCCATATCAGGGCTTTTGACTAGGTTAAGACAACTGGCAGAAGCCCGTAAATTTGGATTAACTGTTAATGAGATGCTTAGGGACCATCTGGTATATGGGACTATTGACGTAACTATGCAAAAACGTCTGCTAGCTAAAGCTCAGCTGGACTCCAAACAAGTACCATAGCTGACTTTATCACTAGAAAATGGAGCAAGTGGAGAATTAGAATTACAAGGTATACTGATGGAGGTGAACACCCTCACCATTCCGACAGAGTTTAGGGAACACCACTCGGTTGGTATCCAAGCGAGTTCATACCATGGAAAGACTACCTACATCTGATTTGGAACAGTTAAATTGCTTAGCAACATCCAAATCAGATAGTTCGATGGTCATCCAGTTCTTATGGAGGTCAATACCTTTGCTGCCATATCAGTGAGCGCAGAGCGACTTTTTTAATCAAAGTTACTCCGGAGTTCAGCCCTTAGCAAGATCTCAGCTTGGCTGAGGACATATACTTTTACAGGAACTTTTACAGATTAAGAGTACAACTTTGGTTCTAATCTCTTACAAAATGTAGCTGGTTCACTTATCAGTGATTGTAGTAAAAGGGTTGGGCCCAAGCTCAACAGGGCGAAACTGGTTGCAAGAGATTCACCTACACTGGCTCAGCATTTTTTTTCAGTAGAAAATGGCTGCCTAAGTGAAGTCCAACTTAAATAGCTGGAAGTCTTCCAAGAAAGTCTAGGGGCTATCAAAGGAGCCAAGGACACCTGCATGTTGACCAAGAAGCAATTCCATGATTCTGCAAGACCCATCCAGTGCCATTTGCCTTAAGGGCAAAGTACAAACAGAAATCAGAAGGATAGAAAGTGAAGGAATAAATCAAACCAGACCAATTTGCAGAATAGGCAGCACCTGTCATACTGATTTTGAAACCTAATGCATCAGTTTGTCTTTTGTGGGGTTTTCAACAAATGGTAAACTGGTTTTCACATTAGGTACTTATCCAATCTCTCAAATAGAGAATTTATACGTAAAGCTGGCAGAGGGACTGTCCTTCACAAAGCTGGACATGAGTCACGCTTACTTGCATTCATTCAGACCAGAATTCCCAGAATTATACTACAATTAGTACTGATAAGGGCTTGTACCAAACAATAAGATTGCCATTTGGAGTTTGATTTTTCAGCAGACGATGAAGAACATTTTGGTGACTCAGGTCACCATTAACATAGCTGGCATCCTGAGAGCAGGACAAACTGATAATGAACACTTACAGAACTTGGATATAGTCCTATGGCATTTTGCCAAGGCAGACATAAACCTAAGAAGGGAAAAGCTTGTGTTTCAGGGCCTCCAAGTTTTGGGTACAGAATCATCAACACCAGATTACACCCAATGAAAGATAAAGAAGCTCTGCCCTCTCCCCCACCATGTCTGTCCTGCAGTTTAGGTCATTTTTGGGGCTGGTAAATTATAATGGAAAGATCATACATAACCTGGCATCCATCTGGGCACAGTAACCTCAAATCCATATAAGGGTCAGCCTTGGAAACACAGTCTCATTGACAAGTCCTAGTTTTCAATGAAATAAAGCAAGAGCTATCATTGTCTAAGGTGTTAGCACACTAAAAAACCAAGAAATATCTGGTATTGATGTGTGATGCCTCCTCACAAAGGTGGTATTAGCTCATAGTTGGCACAATGAAGAGGAATGCCCAATAGCTTATGCATCCAGGACTTTGGCTATTGCAGAGTGTAAGAAGTTCCACCAATACCTTTAATTGGTGAAAATTCATGATAATCATGGACCACAGACCCTTACTTGGTCTGCTTAAAAGAGGGCAAGCCAGTGCAGCCCATAGGTTCGGACGATATTCAGCTGTGGGCCCTAATACTAAGTGACACCATCCCAGAGGCCAAGTGGCGAACATGGATGCATTGAGCTACATCCCATTAGACAGGCTGCCAGTGTTAGCCCCAATGGAAGATTCTGTAATAATATTCATTTTCTGTACATGCTCCCAGTCACTGCTAACAATACCAGACTTTGGACACAGAAAGATCCAACTCTTTCCCAACTGAAACAAGTGGTATTAACAGGGGAAACCAAAGGGCCATAACAACTAGAATTGAAACCTTTTGACACGTGAGGAAACCAGCTCACAGCAGAGGATCGCAAATTGCAAGAGTGATTGTCCTGAGCAAAGGTCACTGTCAAACATTAGCTGAAATCCACCAAAGCCATCCCAGGGTCTCCAAATGAAAATGTTAGCAAGGAGTTACATCTGATGGCCAGACTTGGACGCAGATATAGCCTCATTGGCAGTGCCAACAAGAACAAAAATTGATGCAGCAGCTCAGCCACATCAATGGGAATGGCTGCATAAACATCAGACTCAGTTCCATGTTAACTATGCAGGTCCTTAAAAGGGGGTCAATGTTCTGAGACATTGTAGACACCTACTCAAGGTGGTTGGATGTGCATAGGGTCTAAAGAATTCGAACAAGATCAGCCAGGTGGACCTCACAGACTATGAGTTTCCTGCTTGGGGCTGTTAATTTGGTCCAGTCAGGGAGTTCTGAGGAAGGGTCACGGACCCAAAACGTTAACTGATTTTTTTCTTCACAGGTGGTGCCAAACCTGCTGAGCTTTTGCAGCAACTTCTGTTTTTGTTCCAGTCAGGGAGTCCTGGCTGACAGACATATGCAAGACTGTCATGGGTTCTGCTCACACTAGGAGCTCAGCTCTGAGCTGGCTAAGTCAGTGTCATGTACTACGCCGATGTAAATTAAGGGTGACTTGGTGATGCGATACCAGCCTTTGTGGACTAATTTCAGTGGCAATGAAAGGAAAACATGCCCGAAGAGATTTGTTCACAACAGTTGTCCTTGAGTTGGGGGTAAGCATTTTTGGCATCATGCCACTATTTGAGAAGCTTTCATTTGATACTACGGTCGAAGACTGGGCCCAGGCTGTGGAAAGAATGCGTTATGTTTTTCCTGGCAAATGACACTGGGGCAGACAAAAGCTAACAAGTAATTCTCCTGACAGCTTGTGGACACACAGCATTTTTGATTATCAGAAGCCTAACTTTCCCCAAGGCACGAGATACTAAAACCTTTCAAGAGTTGACATATTTAGCTAAGGAACATTACAACCCCAAGCCTCCTCTAGTTCAGAGACGCTATCGGTTTTACTTGGCAGTTCAAGAATTGGACAATCTGTATCGGGATTTTTGACTAGGTTAAGATGACTGGCAGAGTCATGAGATTCTGGTTTAACTCTTAAGGAGATGCTGAAAGACCGTTTGATATGTGGGATTAATGATGTGACGATACAAAAGCACCTACTAGCTAAAGCCCATCTGGACTTCAAACAGGTACTCCAACAGGCTGTCATTAGAAAATGTGACAAGTGGAGCATATGAATTACAGGGTGCTCTGACGGAACTAGACAACCCCGCCAGTACAAGTGAACTTGGGGAACACCACTTGAGTGAAGGTAATTGCATAGCCTCACTCAGGACATATCCTGAACAGAAGGACTCTAGGTTAGCACACACCAAAACCCCAAACAAAGCCTCAGTCAAGCGGTTAAAATTTTCAAGGATCCGGACCAGCGGGCCATTGTAATTGTGGCCAGTATGCAGACTCAAGACAGCAAAAGAGTCCCACTAGGCCTGAACTGGGTAAGAGGACTCACAGGCAAGTATCCAGAAAAGTGCTCATCCTGGAAAGTCCACCTACAGCATGTTTGGAATAGTTAAATAACTTAGCAATATCCAAATCAGAATAAACATCTGGTTAAATGGTCACCCAGTTCTAATGGAGGCGCAGTTGTATCAGTATTGCAGAAACTGTCTTTACTAAAATTCACTCCGGACTCCAATCCTTAAGTTTGCATAAGACCTCGGCCAGGCTCAAAACCTATACTAGGGAACTCCTACAGATCAAGGGTACAACTTCAGTTCCAGTCTCTTATGAGAAGCAACTGGTTCAGTTGCCACTGATTATAGTAAAAGGCTCAGGCCCAAGCTTGATGGGGCGAAATTGGTTGAGAAAGTTCCAACTTGACTGGCTCCACATTTTTCGATTAGAAAATGGCTGCCTGAGTGATATCCTAATTAAGTACCCAAAAGTTTTTCAGGAGGGTCTAGGGACTAACCAAGGGGCCAAGACCACCTTACACGTCAACCAAGAAACAATTCATAACTCTGCAAGGCCCACCCAGTGCCATTTGCCTTACATGCAAAAGTACAGACAGAAATCAGAAGCCTGGAAAACAAAGAAATCATTAAACCAGTACAGTTAGCAGATTGGGCATCAGCGTTCGTACCAATTGTGATGCCCAACAGGTTGGTTCACCTTTGTGGGGATTTCAAACAAACAGTAAACCACTTTTTGCAGTTGGACAAATATACAATTCCTTGCAGACAGGAGTTATACATAAAACTAGCAGGGGGAACTATCTTTCACGAAGCTGGACATGAGCCCTATACCTGCAATTGCAATTAGATGAGGATTCCCAGAAGTGTGCTACAATTAATACCCAGGGTTTGTAGCAATATATGAGGCTGCCTTTTTGGGTATCATCAGCCTGTGTTATTTTCCAGTGGACAATGGAGAACATATTACAAGGTCTACCATGGATTGCTATTTACATGGATTATGTGCTGGGAAGACTGATAAAGAGCATTTAGAGAACTTGGACATAGTGATTAAACATTTGTCCAAGCCGGGTTGTATGCCTTAGGAGGGAATAATGTGTGTTCCAGGCTCCCCAAGTGACTTACAGAATCAACAAGACCAGGTTACACCTGTTTGAAGATAAAGTGAGGGTGATCAAAGGTGCCCTAGCTCCCATGTCTGTACCAAAGCATAGGTCTTTCCTTCGGTTGGTGAATTTGTTCCAAAAAAATTCGTACATCGCCTGACCTCAATTCTGGAACCTTTACATCTGCTACTGAAAAAAGGTCAGTCTTGGAAATGGTCTTGTAGCCAAGATGTAGTCTTTATGAAAGTGAAGAAGCAGCTATTGTGAGCTAAGATGCTAGCACACTACGGTCCCAAGCAATATGTGATGCTGATATGCGATGCCTCCTCATATGGTATTGAGGTAGTTTTGGACCATCAGTGGCTCAGCAGAGAGGAACACTCAATACTGTTTGCTTCCTGGACTTTGGCTGATGCCAAACGAAGATACACCCAGATAGGGAAGGAAGGTTTGGCAGTCATATTTGGTGTGAGAAAGTTCCACCAATATCTTTACAGACATAAATTTATATTGGTAAGGGCCACAAACCTTTGCTAGGGCTACTTAAAGAGTTCAGGGCCATGCCATCCATTGCTTCTGGTCGTATTCAGCAGTGGGCTCTTATTCGGAGTATATACAATTACACATTGGAACACTGTCTGGGAGGCCAAGTAGCAGATGTGAATACCTTGAGCCATTTCCCACTGGCGGATGCACCAGCGGTGCTGCCACCATTCTGGTTTTAAACTTTCTGGACACCCTTCCAGTCACAGCTACAATATCAGATGGGGAAACACAAAAAAATCTTGTCCTGGCAAAATGAAAATGGCTGGTGGTAATGGTGGAAACAAAATGGCCATCACAAATAAAAGTGAAACCTTTCTGGTCCCAGCGAGACCAGATCACCATAGAAGACAGCATATTCTATTGGGGTACAAGAGTGATTATGCCCTGCAAAGGATGACACTAGATATTGCTTGAACTCCACCAGGGTCATCCAGGAGTTTCCAAATGAAGATGTTGGCAAGAAGTTGTGTCTCGAGGTCAAGACTGGATGCAGACATAGCCACATTGGTGCAGCAGTGCCCAGAGTCAATGAGGACAAAAAAGTACAGCCAGAAGATCCCGCACATTCACAAGAATGACTGGGTAAACCCTGAACTCAGTTACAAGTCAACTATGCTGGTCCTTTCACGAGCTCTGTTTTTAATCATAGTGTACCCCATTTGAAGTGGTTGACTGTGCATAGAGTTCATTCATCAGACACTAGGATTACATTTGAAAAGTTGCGAGCATCTTTTGCAAGACATGGACTCCCATGTTGGTCACAGAAAATGGGCCAGTTATCAGCAGGGAATTCGAGTATTTCCTAAAGTTGAATGGCTTTTGGCATGTAAGGACATCTCCATACCATCCGTCATCCAATGGTCTGGTGGAAAGAGCAGTCCAAACTTTGAAGGCAGGCTTAAAGAAACAGCCTACAGCTACACTCAATACCAAACTATTCTGATTCTTGTTTGATTATAGGGCCACCCCTCATGCAACTACAGAGACAGCTTCACCAGAGTTGTGAATAGGGAGAAGACTCCCTAGCAGATTAAACCTGATCTTCCAGACCTGGGGGATGAGGGTGCATTGGCATCAGGGACACCACTACCGAACACAAGAGTCCTCTAAGCAAGAATGACAGTTTACTTCACGGGATGAAGTTTGGTGTCGAAACCACAGGAATGGCTCTGCATAAATAAAAGGCATGGTTGATGTGAAGTCAGGGACCGTGATGTACAAAGTTCAGGTAGGAGAGGCAGTCATGAACAAGAACGTCGGCCACATGAAAGCTGCAAACCTGCACACAGGGCAGGAGCAAGACATACCCAGCCCCTCAGAACATCCGGCAAGGCTGTAAGAGCCCATGGGTTCTCCCCCTGCACTTAGCGACGAAAAAGCCTCTGAGGCTGAAATGAACATGGCAGATGTCGCAACCTTGACACTGTCACCGCCTGAAGAGGAATTCTGGGCTATACATTACTGACACAAGAGAAGGGCTATAGTCCTGTACACGCCACCTATATCTAAGGCAAGATAGAGGAATTGGATTTGGTGCAAACACACCCCAGGAGAAGTTACACAAAAAAGATCTGGCCTACATCCAGGATTTAGAGAAGGAGGGTTATAGTAATTGGAATGAGGTTATTCAGGTGGACCTCAAACAGTAGAAGTTCTCTGATTGGGGCTGTTTAACAGCCCCAATCAGGGAGTCCTGGCTGATACATATAAACAGGAGTGTCAGGGGCTCTTCTGACTCTAGGAGCCGGCTTTAAGCTAGTTGGGTCAGTGTCATGTACCATGCACATGTAAATAAAGGGTGATTCCACTGAGTTTTCAAGCTCCGTTCATCAAATACTGGGACGATGACAGAAAAATTGCATGTATTTTTTGCAACACAAGAATTCCTGCAAATACTGGACACAGATAAAGGGCCATCATTTAGTAACAGAGAAATTGGTTATTTCTTAAAATCAAATGAGATTGGAGATGTAAGCACTGCTCCATACTACCCATGATCCAATGGCCTATGGGACGAGGCGTATGCTGGTTATCAGATAATCAAGAGGTATGCATAACCACAGTAAACCCTGACCAAACGAAGCTTCAAGACATCAAAATACTTTTTAAAAATCTGTAAAAACATCAACAGACCTCTAAAATCAATGTAAAAACACACATAGTAAGTAACAGAAATGTAATGCAGGGATTCTACACATTGGTCTTGTACTTTATTTACAGCATCAATACTCAAATATCACAGTAGATCGCAGCATTTGAGGTGTATAATTTTTGCCAGTTTATGAAGAGTGCTGGTTGAAAAGATGCTGGTTAAATCAACGTTGGCTGTAAAACAGTTATGGCCAATAGAATGTCACATCTGACCCCAAAATAAGTTTCCAATCACAATTTCATGCCATTGTGAAGGTCAGTTATTGTCACTTTCATAAGATCACTTGACTAGGCTTTTGACTCAGACCCGTTAATATTTTCAGAGAATCACTGAAGTATTACAGTGCAGGAGGTCATCACCTGGCCTATTATGTCTGCACCGGCTCTCTGAGCATTTTGCCTTAGTACCAATCTCCTGCCCTTGCCCTGTAGCCCTGCATGTTGTTTCTATTTAAATAACTATTCAATGCCCTCATGAGTGCTAGAATTGAACCTGCCTCCACCACACTTCCAGGAAGGGCATTCCATACCCTCACTACTCGCTGCGTGAAAAGGCTATTTCTCACCTTGCATTTGCACTTTCTTTTGTAAAGAACTTTTACACCATGACCTGTAGTTTTCAATCTGTTTGCAACTGTGAACAGTTTCTCCTTAACCACAGTATTTAGATCCCCCATGATTTTATGAGCTATTTTCTTCATTACCTCTCAACTCCACTATCCCAAAGCATTCCTAACTGGTTTCCCACACTGTACGCTTTGTAATACGAAGGCGTCCAACATTCTGTGTCTTAACTCTCATTTTTAATATCTGCTGTTTCACCACTATGGTCATTGACCCACACTGGTTACTGGTCAAGCAACAATTTAATTTTAAAATTCTCATTCTTGTTTTCAAATCACTTCATGGCCTTGCCTCTTCCAATCTCTGTAATCTCCTACAACCCAAAAACCCTCAAGATATGTGTACTTCACTCATCCAAGCCTCATATAGATCCACATTCTAATCTTAGTGAAAATTTGTAGCTCGGGTTATGGATGCAGTTGTCCGTTAGCTTGCCAAGCTGGTTGTTCTGTGGTGTGCAGATGTTTCGTTACCCTTCTAGGCAACATTATCTGTGCGACCTCTAATTGGAGCATTGGTGTTCTGCTTCCTTCCGGATTTATATGATCCTCTAGTGTGATAGTCTTGTTGTTTCTGATTCTGTTGTTTTAGCAGCAGTCTGTATATGGAATGTATTTCTGTGTGTTTGATAATGAAGTCCCGTGTTGAGAACCAGGCTTGAATGTCTGGTGTTCACTTGTCACAGTATGGTCACTTTGTCCCCATCAAACTGATGGCCCTCATTGTCTGTGTATATCGAGACAAGTGAATATTGGTCAGGTCTTTTTACTGCCAGCTGGTGTTCACGTATCCTGGTTGTCAGTTTCCTCCCTGGATGTCCAATGTAATGTTTATTGCACTCGCTGCATGGTAATCTGTATACCACATTGGTCTTGTTTACAGTCGGTATGGGGTCTTGACTCTTTGATAACATTTGGCGCAGTATTCTTGTAGGCTTGTGTGCAATCATGATCTTATGCAGTCTTAGGAGTCTGGTAGGGTAGTGTTACTAGTGTTTTCTGTTGTACTGTGTCCTCTGACTTGTTTGTTTTGTAGGCAACAGCGGACGAAACTTCTTGGGTATCCGCTGTCAGTGAAAACTTTGTGTAGCTGTCCCTCTTCCATTCTCCAGAGTTCTAGGGTGGTGCAGTGTGATGTGGCTCATTTAAATAGTGTTTTGATGCAGCTCTATGTGTGTATGGTGGGGTAGTTGCTATTGAAATTAAGGATTTAGTCCGTACGTGTTGCCTTCATGTATACTCGGGTCCAGAATTCGCCGTTAGTCAGTCTCTCTACCACTAGGTCTAAGCGCAGGAGCTGTTTGTTGTTTTATTCCCCTCTAGTGAAACTTATGTTTACAAAGTTGTTGTTGACGAGTTGGTGGGTTTCTTCTACTTTTGTGCATTTGATTATTACAAACACGTCGTCCACGTATCTTACCCACAGTTTTGGTTGGATTACAGGAAGGACTGTGTTCCAATCTTTCATCACTGCTTCCTTGATGAGACCTGAGATGGGTGATTCCCATCAGACTTTAGGGTGGTAGAAGGTTACTTGCCACAGAATTTGGAGCTGTTGACTTGCTCTTGCAGCCACAATATTTGAATGGCGACTCAGATCAGTTTCTGGTAATGCTACCCCAAGATAGTGAAAATGAAGGAATCAGTGATGATAATGCAATTGAATGTCAAAGGACAATGGTTAGATTCATTCTTATTTGACATGGTCATTCATGGCACACAAGCGTCAGATAATGTTACTAGCCACTGTCAGCCCGAGCATGGATATTGGCCAGGTTTGTTGTATTTGCAACTTGGATTGTTTCAGTATATGAGGAGTCGCAAACAACGTTAAACATTGTGCAACCTTCAGCAAATATTGCCAAATCTGTCCTAATATTAAAGGGAAGATCATTGATGAAGCAGCTGAGAATGGTTGGGCCTCAGACACAGCACTAAAGAACTCCTGTAGAGATGTCCTGGAGATGAGGTGACCTCCAACAACCACAATCATCTTATGCTCTAGGTACAATTCGCTAGTGGAGGGTTTTCCCCAGATTGCCATTACCTCCAGTATTTGCCAGGGCTCCTTGATGCCAAAGTAAAATGTGGCCTCATAGGCACGGGAGTCACTCTTGTTTCACCTCCAGAATTCAGCTCCTTTATCCAAGTTTAATGTGCAGGAACATGTACAAACAGCAGGCAATTGACACTAGGTAGCAGAACAGGTGCAGACCACGAGGGGCTAAATGGCCCCTTTCTGCACTGTCACAATTCTATGACTTGAACCAAGGCTGTATGAGGTCCAAAGCAGAGTAGCCCTGGCCGAATCCCAACTGAGTGAGAGTGAACAGATTATCAATAAGGAAGTGCTGCTTGATTGCAATGTTCATGGCACCTTCCATCACTTCACTGATGATAAAGTGCAGACCAATGGGTAGGTAATTGGCCAGAGTGGATTTATCCTGCTGACACACACACACACACACACACACAGAGTCTGAGCAGAAACTAAACAAAATTCTGCAGAGTTTGAACTTTAATTAAAGAACTTTGACCAAATAATAAAGTCATGAAAAAGCGATAAGTAACAGACTATGGTGAACGGCGTTCTGTTTCCCAAGTTACTATGTGCAGACAAACTGCTAGCACGATTGTGCCTTCTTGGAAAAGTTGTAGTTGGCCAAATTCCCTGTAATTCATGGGTCCAGTCCAACAGATATTTTTCAGGAAACCTCCACCAATGGTAAAGGTAAGTTCTGGTTGACTTTCAGCTCTCTCAATTTGCCGAGAAAAACTGCAGAGCGAGCCGAAGAAACAGCAGGTCATGATCTCTCTGACTGAAGTAAAAGCTTCTCTAATCTTATTACAGCTACGAAGTGGACCATATGAACTCTTTCAGAAAGTTTTCAAACTCCCTACCTTCAGCAGGTACAACAATATTGCTGTTATATCCAATGCCACTTCCCTAGCAAAGTGCTTACTCAAAAATTCAAGACATGTATATATAGACTGAAATTTTTAAAAGCTAAATTATTTAGATCATATCATATGGTTCAGGGTGACTACAGAAAAGCTCAATAAACAATCCAAACTGAGAACAATTGGGAGAAAGGCAACTTCTTTGGGGGAAGAATTGATCTTGATTAAATAAATTGAAGCCAAAAGTTGACAGGAAAATCTGTAGCTGAACAAGGCTCTATCGACAAAGACGTGGTTTTGGCACAGTACAAGCATATTTCATTCAAATAAGTAGGGCAACAAATCCAGGGGTAAAATATACTTCAGAACTGGGCTTAAATTGAAGGCTCAACAAATGAGAGTAGCAAAGAGAGAATATAAAAAAAGACTGGAAGCCAATAAAGGGAACCTAAAATTCATCTCTAGGTATTTAAGTAGTAAAAGGTTGGTAAAAGGAGAAGTGGGGCAAATGAGAGGCCAAAGAGAGATTCATACATAGAGGTACAGGACTTGGCTGAAGTAGTAAACAATTACTCACATCTGTCCTTACCAAAGAAAATGATGCTACTTGAGCCATTGTGAAAGGAGGAGGGAATTCAGTTACTATGAGGGTTTAAAACTGATAAGGAGGTACTATCAGTTAGGTTGTCTGTACTTAAAAGCTGAAAAAGAAACCTGGACAAGATGAGATGTATCCAAGGGTACTGAGGGAGGTGAGAAGTAAAAATAGTGCAACTATCAACTTTTCAGCCTTTCTTAGGTTCAGGAATGGTGCCAGAGGATTGAAGAATTGTTCAAAAAAAAAAAAAAAAAAGCCTGTAAAGATAGTGAAAAAACAACCAACTAAGGTGGTTAGAAAACTTTTAAAAACTCCGCTAAAAACAGACCTATGGACAAATGCAGATTTATTAAGGATAAGCAGCTGGATTTCATACAGGAAAATCATGTTTAACCAAGTTGGAGTATTTTTGAGGAGGTAACACAGCAGCTTGATCAGGGCAATGATGTTGATGTAGTGTACACAAACTTCCAGAAGGCAAGATACAGTGCTCTCAAGTCTGTAGTGCAGAAAAGTTAGAGCTCAAGGAATGAAACCGATAATAGCAAGTTGGATACAAAATGGCCTGAGTAACAAGAAGCAGAGTTGAGCTGGGGGAAAATTTGAAGTGGATTTACCCAGGGGTTAATGTTGGGACTTTCCTTTTCCAGATATATATGTGATCAGCACCTTGGCGTACAGTGCTCAATTTCAAACTTTGTGGATGACAAGCATGTAAACTGAGAAGGATAGTGTTAAACTGTCAAAAGAGCATGTTAAGAGAATTGGTTGACAGGTGGTTGAAGAAGTTAAATGTAGAGAAGTGTGAGGTAAAGAGAGATTATATAATAAATGGCATAATTCTAAAGGAATGCAGGAGCAAAGCAACCTGGTTATATATCTGCATAAGTTATTAAAAAATGAAAGAGATTGACAGAGTGGTTAATAAAGCACACAGTATTCTAGGCCCAGCAACAGTGGCATAGGGTACAAGAGTAAGAAGGTTTTGCTGAACTTGTACAAGACTTTAGTGCACCGTCAGCACGAGTGGCGTGTCCAGTTCTAATTATCACACTTTGGGAAGAAGGTGAAGTAATTGGATATGATGCAACAGAGGTGTAGGAGAATGTTTCCAGAGATAACTGATTTCAATTCTGAAGACAGTTTGGGGATGATAGGAATCTTTTCCTTGAAGTGAAGCCGGAGAGGAAATCTATTTGGGGTTTTCAAATGCAGAAGAGGTCTTTTATGTTTATTAATTCATAAGATGTAGGCATTGCTGAATAGGCTAGTGTTTATTGCCTGTCCCTGGTTGCCCTTGAAAAGGTGGCAAGCTGCTTTTTTGAATTGCCAGAATCCAGAGTCCACATGCTGTGGGTAGATCCACAGTGCCATTAGGGATGGAATTCCTGGATTTTGACCCAAAGGCATTGAAGAAACAGCAATATATTTGTAAGTCAGGATGGTGAGTGGCATGGAAGGGAATTTGCAGTGGTGGTCTTCCCATGTATCTGCTGCCCTTGTCCTTTTAGATGATAGGAGTCATGGGTTTAGAAGGTGTTGTCTAAAGGAACCTTGGCAAATTTCTATAGTGCAATTTGTATATGGTACACACTGCTGCAACTGAGCAGTGATGGAGGGAGTAGATGAGGTACCAATCAAGAACGCTCCTTTGTCCTGGATGGTGTTGATATTATTGAGTATTGTTGAGGCTGCATGCATTCAGCAATCTGGGGAATAACTACAGGTGTATGTACTAACTCACTGAGCAAGGCAATGGACCTAAGGGTTATAACTACTCTGCGGGGTGATGGCTGAGGTCAAATGTTCTACACTGACAGCAACATAATAAACATGCCCACTCAGGTGAGAAATAAATTCCAAATTCTGTGCTACCAGGTTTCAATAACTGAAGGAAACATGTTGAACATCTTCTCTCCCAACAAAGTTACTTGTGATTTACTGATACCTTAATTCACAAGTTCACCTTGCAGAGATACCAAGGCTGAATTTTCTCAGTTTTCAAAACGGATGCATCAGGACCAAGTGGAGATCTTGAGCCGGATGCCAGAGACTGCATTCATCAGCAACAGTACAATCTTCTTGAAGGCAACATCCTAATTGGCCACTCCCAAACTTGCTTCACATTATGGCCTACGGAATCATCCCGATACTACCAGCTTTCTGGAGGCTGCAGCTACTTGGGCCATCCAAGGACGGGTATCCTCTGGGGTTTTGTTTGAACTGTAATCATGAATTCTCTTGGCTGAGTCTCTAATTTGAAATACAGACCCTCTGAACCCAATGGCCTCCCAAACTGCCATAGGGAAGCAGTCTCTGCGGTATTGGCCACCTCTGTACATGCCATAGCCGCCTCTATTGGTTGCAACTGCTGACCTTATAGGGAAAAAAAAAAGGACTTAATTTGGTCTGCAATTATCTGACTTGGCTGCCCACCTCCAGGGTGCAGGAATGCAATCCAGGTCCCTGACCGCCCATGAAAATCTTCCCAAGCAGAGTGAATGCATCAGAGAGCCACCCAACTTGGTTTTCCTTTATTTTCCTACGCTCTTCACTACAATCCTATCTCCACAGGCCTGGAAAAATTCAAATCAGCTGTGTGCAATGTCAGCCCCACTGAAAAGAACTAGACTCTGAATATGTTTCACAGATCATCACAAGGTGGGCTTGTTTAATGCTTCGTTATTTTGAGCAGTCTGGAAAAAAACACTCAACAATTCATAAAGGAAGCATTCATTCAGGTTTCAAGAGCAACAAGGAATCCTTTATATCAACAAACAAGACTCAAACATTTACTAAGATCTTTATATACTGCCTTCTAATTTAGCAAAATAGATCTGTTCTTCACTTCCTTACACATCTTAAAACTAAAGTTATTAATGTAACTGCATGGTATAAGCAGAACAATCTATAACACAAGAAATTATAGGAATCATTTTAAACTCCTAGACTTTTTAAATAGCAATTAGAAGACTACACAAAAACCAAGCCTAATGTGAATGAACTGGAAGCCGAAACAACGAACGTGCACAATTAACTCCAAAAAGGCGGCAAACTCGGCATAGTTAGTGTTTTTTGTACCCCATCAGTGACATTCACCGAGATGAATAAACTACAAGCACAATTACACTGAGTTACCCTCAGGGCTGAATAAACTGAGCACAGAAGCCAGACTGGGTGGAATAGTGGCAATGTTACTGGATTAGAAACATACAAAATAGGTGCAGGAGTAGGCCATTCAGCCCTTCAACCTGTACCACCTTTCAATACGATCATGGCTGATCATGCAAACACTATACCCCATTCCTGCCCCGTCAATACCTTTTGATCCCTTTAGCCGCAAGGACCATGTCCTGCTCCCTATTGAATATCTAATGAACTGGCCCCAACAGCTTCCTGCGGGAGAGAATTCCACAGGTTTACAACTCTGAGTGAAGAAATTCTTCCTCATCTCAGTCCCGAATGGCTTACTCCTTATTCCTAGACTATGATCCCTCGTTCTGGACTTCCCCAATACTGGGAATATTCTTGCCGCTTCTAGCCTGTCCAGTCCCATCAGGAATTTATATGTTTCTATGAGATCCCTCCCACTTTCATACTTCTAAATTCCAGCAAATACTCGATCCAGTCTTTCCTCATAAGTGACTCTCAGATGGCAGGACTGAGTCTGGTGAGTCTTCGCTGGACTCCCTCAATAGCAAGAAAGTCCTTCCTCCAACTAGGAGGCCAAAACTGCACACAATGCTCAACGTGTGGCTTCACCTAGGCCCTGTGTAACTGCTGCAAGATATCCTTACTCAGATACTCAAATCTTCTTTTTATGAAGGCCAGCATGCCATTAGGCTTCCTCACTGCCTGCTGCACCTGCATGCCAACCTTCAGCAACCATTCCACCATGTCACCCAGGTCTCGTTGCACTTCACCTTCTTCTAAACTGCCACCATTCAGATGATAATCTGCCTTCCTTTTTTCATGACCAAAATGGATAACCTCATGTTTATCCACATTATATTGCATTTGCCAAGTATTTGCCCACTCAGCCAGTCTGTCCAAGTGAACCTGCAGCCTCTTTGCATCCTCCTCAGAGGGCACACTGCTTTGGCTTAATGTCATCAGCAAAGTTGGAGAGAGGGCATTCAATTTCTTCATCCAAATCATTAATGTAAATTGGGAGTGGCTGAGGTCATGGCACTGAACCCTGCAGCACCCCACTTGTCACTGTCTGCCACTCTGAAAAGGACCCTATTCCCACTCTCCGCTTCCTGTCTGCCAACCAGTTCTCTATCCATGTTAATACATTACCTTCGATACCATGAGCTTTAATCTTCCTTACTAATCTCCTCTGTGGAACCTTGTCAAAAGCCTTTTGAAAGTCCAGATACACAACATCTACTGATTCACTATCTGGTCACTATCTATTCACTCTACTGGTCATATCATCAAAAAAAAAAAAAAAAAAAAGAGAAAAATAATCCAGAAGATTTGTCAAGCGAGATTTCCTTTTAGTGAATCCATGCTGACGAGGCCCAATTCGGTCACTGCTTTCCAAATGCTCAGTTATTACATCCTTAATGATATTTGGTGGGGAAAATGCTGGAGTCAATGTCAGGCTAACTGGTCTATAATTCCCATTTTCCCTCTCCCTTCAGTTCATTGGAACTCTTCCAGACTCTACTGAATGCTGGAAAATGATCACCCATGCATCTGCATTTTCTTGGGTCACTTCCTTAAGTACTCTGGGGATGCAGCGTATCAGGTCCTGGGGACTTATTGGGTTTTAATCTGATCAATTTCCACCGTACCATTTCCTGACTAATAAGGATTTTCTTCAGCTCCTCCTTCATGCTTGACCCTCTGTCCCCTAGCATTTCCTGAGGTTATTGGTGTCCTCCATAGTGAAGGCAGATCAAAAGTATTTGTTCCACAGGTCTGCCATCTCTGTTGTCCATTATGAATTCACCTGATTCTAAGTGCACAGGACCTACATTTGTCTTCACCAGTCTTCTTCCCTTCACATATCTATTAGCATTTGCAGTCAGTTTTTATGTTTTCTGCAAGCCTACTTTCATATTCTATTTTCTCTTTCCAAATTAAACCCTTTGTCCTCCTCCGCTGAATTTTAAGTTTCTCCCAGTCAGATCACAGAATCCCTATGGTGTGGAAACAGGCCCTTCAGCCCAGCAAAGTCAACACACCGAACCTCAGAGCTTCCCACCCAGACCCACACCCCTAATCTACATGTCCCTGACCACTATAGGCAATTTAGTATGGCTAATCCACCTAGCCTACACAGCTTTGGACTGCAGGAAGAAACTGAAGCACCCGGAGAAAAGCCACGGAGACATGGGGAGAATGTGCAAACTTCACACAGTCACCCGAGGGTAGAACTGAACCCGGGTCCCTGGTGCTGAGGGGCAGCAGTGCTAACCATGGAGCCACTATGCAGTACTCGGGTTTGCTGCTTTCTCTGGCCAATTTATGTGCCTCCTCTTTGTTTAACACTGTTCCTGATTTCCCTTGTTAGCCATGGTGGAGCCACCTTCTCTGTTTTAATCTTGTAAGTACTTGGAAATGTTGCTGGTAGCTGGGCCTTCAGCTATTTACATTCAAAGCTCTAGAATTTCCTCCAAACATTTTGTCCTTTAAGACACTCCTTATAATTTACCTCATGACAAGATTTTGATCATCTAAACTAATATTTCCTTTTGTGGGTTGGCATCATTCTTTGTTTTGTAAGCTTCTCTGAAGCACTTTGGCATTTCACTCCATCAAAGGTGCTTTACAATTACAAGTTGTTATAGTAATCTAGGGCCTGGTTAATTCTCTGGGGAAACTACTTAAATTCCTCTATTGCAGCTGGTGAAAATTCAATTCAATAAGTTGATAAATCTGAAATCAAGAGCTCTGTGACAACAAAATGCTAAAAACACAACTGGTTCTCTGACGTGTTTTAGGAAAGGAAACCTGCCTGGTCTGGTCTACATGCAATTTTGTACCTATGCAATATACTTTCCTCTTATTCACCTTCTAGCAAACCGATCACTGTGCCAACAGTAACTGCACACTGTATTCACATTGACTCTGCAAAGTCTTTCTTGCCAACATCTGTGTTCTTGTGCACAAGCAGGAAGAGCTGTCAGACAGACAAGTAAAGCCTGAGGTTGTCATGCTCAAATGAATAATACCTAAAAGCCAGCATTCCATATTCCACCATCATTACTGGCGTTCTAACGCACCACCAAGATAAATTCACCACAGAATGAGATAGAAGCAGGCAAAGACCATATGGCCATTAAGCCTGCTCCACCTTTCAATGAGTAAGACTGGGCTAGGTTTGGTACTTTCCACCCACTATCCACATTCCTTGATTCCCTGCCATCAAAAACTTGCCTAGAATTAGACAATGGTGTATCTATGAACCTCTGAGGCAGATAATTCCACATGAAGGTTCATAGCTTTATATAAGGACTACATTTTAAAGTGGAGAGAAGATTGATTTTACTTAGTTAATGTGTGAAAATCTGACTACTTTTGCAGTACAGAAAGTAATTTTGAACATCAAATTCAAAATTGCTTTTATGAAAAGGCACGTAATTTCAATTAAACAACAAACTAGCTACCTTGTTTTAGTCCAGGATGCAGGCATCACTGGTTGGGCCAGATTTCATTGTCTGTCCTTATTTGTCTTGAAGATGATGATTAGCTGTATTCTTGTATCACTGAAGTCCTTGGGGTCTACATATGCTTAACAGTGCTGTAACGGAGTTCCATGTCAATCTGAAGTTGTCTCTTGGAAGCATGGAATACGTTTCACAACTTTTTTTTCTGAATGACATGCTCTACATTCAGCTGTGTGCCAATTCATTTGTTTTGTTATTCTATCAGATGTAATGAAAAATACCCTGACATCCTTTCAAATTTCAGATATCTTGGGCAAATATTAACAGCTGTGCACTTGACACACCCACCCATTTCCCTAGTACTTTCCCTGGTTCCACGGCGAGTTTCTCTTCTTCATTCAAACCATTTTAGTTGAAATTCCCTTTGTTTCCTCCATTCCTCTCTCCCTCTTATTTTCTCTACTACTCTTCTGGAATTGACCTCTTCCCTCTCCTGGTTCTCTCATTCTGTCTTTGAAATTTTACCTTTAGCTTCTTCTTTTCCAACTATATTTTTGCTAAAGCTACTTAGTTTTCAGTTCTTGGTTTACCTCTGGCCCCTTCAATTTAGTTTTGAGAGTGTTGCTCACTAACATTTTTTTGCTTCACGAAAATTTCAAATGAAGGCTAACTCCTCCAATTGCCAAGCCATGCTTTTCAATTTGTCAGTGAACAATCTCTTTATAATTGTCCCAGGCAATTTCGTTCTGTTCCCATAAGACAAAAGTCTTGAATTGATCAAATACATAAGAAATCAGGAGCAGCATTCTAAATTAGGTCGTGATTAACTTAGTTCTTACTTCAATGATTTTTAGTGTGAGAGTTCAATCCTGAATGATGCTCCAAATATTTGTTACAACCAAGTCAAAGGGGTTGAACGGATTCCTGTCTTCAGTCTATTCTTGAATTCGTTTTAGCAGGGTTAACTTATTTATTACACCAAATTATACACACTGAAGCATATTTATTAAATGAACAACATGACCTCCCTTTTAAATTCAATCAGGGTTTGATTCACTTTTAAAAAACATTTTAAAAAGGTACAGAAATTGAGAAGAGGTCTAAAATTTACAATTATACCCAACCAACCACTGATGCAAAAAACACAAATTCTGCAGAGTATCAGATTTTACAACTTGGCCAAGTAACAAGGCAGGAAAGAAAAACCATTTACAAATTGCCCAGAGACTTCCTGCAGCTGAAGGGCTACTTTCTGTACAGTGGCAGTTGGTACAGGAGTTTCTTTCTGAAGAAGTCACCCTATAGCTGGGGTGGTTTTTTTGTTTTCTTGGAGACAGTAAACTTGATTCAAAATTCTCCTTCAAGTCCTCTCAGCTTGCAACAATAAAAACTACTGGTAGAACCTTCAACTGTTCAGCTTTGAGGAAAGGGATTTCAAAAGAGAGGGGAGAGCTCTTTCCCCTCTGACTTATGGCAGTCTTTCTCGATCTACTATGACAAAATCTGTAGCTTTCTTGTATGTAAAGCTCAGTCACATTACATCATCTTTGAAGCACTGGCTCTCTTCACAATGCAACACTTTAGCTACTGTCAGCTAACGTCTTTTGCTTTGGAAAGTGTTTTTTAAAAATTCCATTTCATATGTCCAGCTTGTCGCAATTCATTGGGGTGGCATGTTGGAAATCAAGCCCGACTATTTCCAGAGATGTCACAAAAGTTAAAGTATTTTAAAGGAAATACACAAAATCCCCATATTATGTGATTTTCAGACTTAGGTTGATAGAAATCACAAACCAGGTTTCGGCATTTGAGGGGAATTACTATTTATTCCACATCATTAGATTCTAGCTGCAGGTAAAACAACGAAATTATGTAAACTCTCCAAGTCAAAACTCTAAACCCCTTATAAACTACCCTATTTTGGCTGTAGCAGACCTGCTGACTTTTCTTTTGGTCTGACATGTCTTCTCTTGGTCTTGTTCACAGCCCAAGCTGTACAGCTAGCTATTTAAAAGCAAAACATGCTCCTAGCAAGCAGCAGACCTTTGTCATTGATAACTGGTCTACAAACAAAGCTTCACTTGGAAATGTTTACATTCCAGCTTCACTTGAAACAAACTTTCAGCCCCAATTCGTTTGCATATTCAAGGAAGCGAGGGTAGAAATTTCAGGGGGCACTGGCTGTGAATTTTCAGGCTTCTCTAGACTTGGAGTTGCTGGAAGATTGGAAATTCACAAACATTACAACGTGGTTCAAGAAAGGTTGTAAGGATAATGTCACACTTACAGACCAGTCAGTTTAACATCAGTGGTGTGGAAGCTTCTAGAATCAATTACTCAGGATTGAATTAGTAGTTACATGAGTAAGGGTGTGTTGATTAGAAATCTATGCTCACTCTTCCTAAAGGGGAAAATGTTAGTTAACTAACTTGCTGAGCTTTTTGAAGAAGTAACACAAAGACCGGATGAGGCTTATGGTATTGATGTGGTATACATGGATTTTCAGAAGGCATTTGATATAGTGCCACAGAACAGTGTGAGGAAAGTTTTTGGTCACAGAATAAAAGGAACAGCAGCAATGTGGATATAAAATTGGCCAAGTGAGAGGAAACAGTACCGTCAATGAATTTTTTTTCCAAGCTGGAGGATCAGTTTTAGTGGCATTGCCAGGGTTATGTATTCAGGCCTTCACTTGTCCTCATACATAATAACTATCTGGATCTTGGTGTGCAAATGAGACAAAAAAAAAACTTAGAAAAATTGTAAACTGCAAGGAGGATAATACAGAATTCCAAATGGATATCAGTTGGTGGAATGGGCAGATAGATAGCAGAGGGCATTCAATGCCGATAAGTATGTTTTTGTTCCTACATTCTGTCAAAGTTGCTGGAAAAGCTCAGTAAGTCTGTTCTAGGGAAGGGTCTGTTCCAGGGAAGGGTCACCGGACCCAAAACGTTAACTCTTTCTTCCTTCACAGATGCTGCCAGGCCTGCTGGGCTTTTCCAGCAACTTTGTTTTTGTTCCCGATTCACAGTGTCCACAGTTCTTTCAGTTTTTAAATGGCAGCATGTATTTTGGTAGGAACAACATTGAAAGACAATATAAAATAGGTGACACAATTCTAAACGTAGGTGCAGGTGTAGAGGAACTTGTCATCCATGTACAAATCATTGAAGGTGGCAGGACAGGTAGAGAAAGCAGCAACTTCCCCCCCCACAGTGGTCGAGAACGCCCTCGACCGTGTCTCCCGCATTTCCCGGAACACATCCCTCACGCCCCGTCCCCGCAACAATAACCAAAAAAGAATCCCCCTCATCCTCAAATACCACCCCACCAACCTCCGGATCCAACGCATCATCCTCTGACACTTCCGCCATTTGCAATCAGACCCCACCACCAAAGACATTTTTCCCTCCCCACCCTTATCTGCCTTCCGGAGAGACCACTCCCTCCGCGACTCCCTTGTCCGCTCCACACTCCCCTCCAGCCCCACCACACCCGGCACTTTTCCTTGTAACCGCAGGAAGTGCTACACCTGCCCCCACACCTCCTCCCTCACCCCAATCCCAGGCCCCAAGACGACTTTCCACATCAGGCAGATGTTCACCTGCACATCTGCCAATGTGGTATACTGCATCCGCTGTACCCGTTGTGGCTTCCTCTACATCGGGGAAACCAAGCGGAGGCTTGGGGACCGCTTTGCAGAACACCTGCACTCAGTTCGCAACAAACAACTGCACCTCCCAGTCGCGAACCATTTCAATTCCCCCTCCCATTCCTCAGATGACATGGCCATCCTGGGCCTCCTGCAATGCCACAGTGATGCCACCCGAAGGCTGCAGGAACAGCAAATCATATTCAGCCTGGGAACCCTGCAGCCCAATGGCATCAATGTGGATTTCACAAGCTTCAAAATCTCCCCTCCCCCAACCGCATCCCAAAACCAGCCCAGCTCATCTCTGCCTCCCTAACCTGTTTCTCCTCTCACCTCAAGCCACACCCCCATCTCCTATCTACTAACATCATCCCGCCCCCTTGACCTGTCCGTCCTCCCTGGACTGACCTATCTCCTCCCTACCCCCCTACCTACACTCACCTTTACTGGCTCCATCCCCGCCTCTTCGACTTGTCTGCCTCCTCTCCACCTATCCTCCCCTCTATCCATC
Source organism: Ginglymostoma cirratum (assembly GCA_024137785.1). Lineage (NCBI taxonomy): Eukaryota > Metazoa > Chordata > Chondrichthyes > Orectolobiformes > Ginglymostomatidae > Ginglymostoma > Ginglymostoma cirratum. The sequence goes on along the minus strand of JAHRHZ010000140.1, from coordinate 14,855,242 downwards.
TTCTATCCGCCTCCCCCTCTCTCCCTATTTATTTCAGAACCCTCTTCCCCTCCCCCATTTCTGATGAAGGGTTTAGGCCCGAAACGTCAAGTTTTTCTGCTCCTATGATGCTGCTTGACCTGCTGTGTTCATCCAGCCCCATGCTTGTTAGCAAAGAATACAAGTGTCCGCAGCTTTGTTAATAGGGGCGCAGAGTACAAAGAGCAATGAGATAATGCTGAGTTATACAAGACACCTGTTAGACATCAGCAGGAAGTATTGTGTGCACTTAGGGGCACCATATTACAAGAAAGATGTGAATGCTTTAGAAACAGTGCAGAAGTGATTTACAAGAATGGTTCCATGAATGTTAGGAGACAAGGCTGAAGAATTTGGGACTGTTCGCTTTAGAGAGAAAAGAGGCTGACAGGAGATTTGATAGAAGTTTTCAAAAGCATGTGCAGGTTGCATAGAATAGATTGTCAGAAGCTGTCCCCGCTGTTAAAGAGCAAGAACAAAAGGGCCTAGATTTAAAGCGATGTTCAAAAGAAGCAAGGGTGATATGAGAAACAACATTTTCACTCAATGAGTAGTTAAGAGTATGTTAATGTACTCCCTGGAAATGTGGTGGAGGTGGGTTCAATTAAGTCATTTAAGCGGGCACTGAATGATTATTTGGATAGAAAGAGAGTGAGTTTGAAATCGTATGGAGGGAAATGTATTTGGGGGCAGTACAGTGGTTAGCACTGCTGCCTCGCAGCACCAGGGACCCGGGTTCGATTCTACCCTCGGGCATCTGTCTGTGTGGAGTTTGCACATTCTCCCAGTGTCTGTGTGGGTTTCCTCCCACAGTCCAAAGATGTGCAGGCTAAGTGGATTGACCATGCTAAATTGCCTGTAGTGTTCAGGGATGTGTAGATTAGGTGGTTTATAGGAGGATGGGTCTGGGTAGGATGCCCCGACGTTCGGTATGGACTAGTTAGGCCGAAAGGCCTGTTTGCACACTGAAGGGATTCTATGTATTTGTGGTGCACGGGCATCACTGGCTAGCCAAAATTTATTACCAATCCCTTTAAGATGCCGATGAATTGCATTCTTGAACTACCATAGTGCACATGCTCGAAGTAGACAACAATGCCATTAGAGACTGAATTCCAGGATTTTGACCCAGCAACAGTGAAGGAACATCCATATAATTCCAAGACAGGATAATGAACAACTTGGAGGATAAGTTGCAGGTGGAGTTCCCACGTAACTGCTGCCCTTGACCTTCTAGATGGAGATGGTCGCGCATTTGGAAGGTGCTTTGTAAGGATTGGCAAATTTCTGCAGTGCACCTTGTAGATGGTACACACAGAGTATTGGTGGAGGGAGTGGATGTTTGTGGATGCAATGCGAATCAACAAGGCTGCTTTATCCTGGATGGTATCAAGCTTCTTGAGTGTTAGAGATGCATTCACCCAGGCAAGTGGGAAGTATTCCATCACACTCATGACTTCAATCTTGCAGATGGTGGACAAGCTTTGGGGAGTCAGGTGGTGAGTTACTTGCTGCAATATTCCTTGCTTCTGGCCCACTCTTATAACCATAGAAATTCAGCAGCGAGTCCAAATCAGTTTCTAGTCAATGGTAACCTCCAGGATGTTGGTAATGGAAGATTCAGTGATGATAATGCCATTGAATATCAAAGGGGCTGCAGTTAGATGGTATCTTATTGGAAATGACCTTGCATGGCATTTTTGTGGCATGAATGTTACTTACCAATTTTCAGCCCAAGCCTGGACACTGGCCAGGTCTTTTTGCATTTGGAAATGGACTACTTCGATATATGAGCAGTCCAAAACCAGCTTCCTATATACCAAGTATGACTAACTCACAGAGAGGTTTACCCCAAATCCCCTGGTTTCAAGTTTTGCAAGGGCTCTTTGATGCCACACTTGGTCAAATGCAGCCTTGATGTCAAGGGATGTCACTCTTACTTCACCTCCAGTATTCAGCTTTTTTGTTGATGTTTGAATCAAGGTTGTAATAAGTTCAGGAGCTGAGCATCCCTGGTGGAAAACAAACTGGGCATGAGTGAGCAGGTTGTTGCATAGCAGGTCCTGCTTGAAAACACTCTGCATCATTTAACTGATGACCAAGAGTAGACTGATGGGTGGTAAGTGGCCAGATTGGATTTGTCCTATTTTTGTTCACAGGACGTACCTGGGCAATTTTCCACATTGTTGTGTAGATGCCAGTGTTGTAACTCTACTGGAACAGCTTGACTAGGGGTGCAGCAAGTTCTGGAGGACAAGTCTCTAGTACTACTTCTGAGATGTGGTCAGGGTCCATAGCCTTTGCAGCATCCAGTGTTTCCAACACAGTGCCCTGATGTCACATGGAGTACATCAAATTGGCTGATGACTAGCATCTGTGATGCTGGGGGCCTCTAGGAGGCAGAGATGAATCATCCACTAAACACTTTTGGCTGATGATTGTTGTGAATACTTCAGCCTTATCTTTTGCACTGATGCACTGGGTTCTTCCATTATGGAGGACGGAGATATTTGTGAAGCCTCCTCCTCCAGTGAGTTGTTTAATTGTCCACTACAATTCATGACTGGACGTGGCAAGACTGCAGAGTTTAGATCTGCTCATTGGTTGTGGGATCGTTTAGCTTCCTCTATTACTTGCTGCTTTGGCATACAAGTAGTCCTATTGTGTAGCTTCACCAGGTTGACATCTCATTTTTAAGGATGCCTGATGCTACTCCTTACATGCCCTCCTCACTCTCCATTTTACCAGGGTTGATCCCCTGGCTTGCTGGCGATGGCCGAGTGGTTGATATGCCAAGCCATGAGGTTTCAGACTGTATTGGAATATGATTCCGCCGCTGTTGATGGCCACAGAATCTCAGATGGCCAGTTTTGAGTTGCTAGATGTGTTTAAGATCTGTCCCATTTGATGCAGTGATTGTGCCACACAATACAACACAGGGATTCTCAAATGGGAAGGTTAGATTTTGTTTCCAAAAGGACTGTGCAGTAGTCACTCTTACCGATGTCTGCAGCAGGCAAATTTGTGACGGTGAGGTCAAGTATGTTTTTCCCTCTTCCCTCCCTGACCCACTCCAGCAGCTATGTCCTAAAGGACATGACCAGGGCAGCTGCCAAGCCACTCCTAGTGGCGGACATTGACATCCCCCACGCAGAGTGCATTCTGCAACCTTTCCACCCTCAGTGCCTCCTCCAATGTTTGTTCAACATGGAGGAAAACTGATTCATCAACTGAGGAAGGCTAGAACATGGTAATCAGCAAGAGGTTTCCTTACTGTGGCCTGATGCCATGAGACTTCATAGGGTCCACAGTCAATGTTGAGGGTTGCCTTCCAACTGCATACTACCATGCTGCTGAGTCTGTCCTGTCATTAGAACAGAACATATTGAGGGAAGGTGATTTCTGGTCCATAGCCATACTCACAGAATCAGACCTTACAGACAATTTCAGATTGTTGCTTGACTAGTCTGAGACACAGCTCTGCCAATTTTGGCACCAACCACCAGATGTTATTAAGGAGGTCTCTGCAGGGTCAATAGGGCTGTTTAGCCATTGTTGTTTCCGGTACCTTGGTCGATGTCAGGTGGCCCCTCCAGTTTCATTTCCTCGTTACAACTTCATAGCAATTGCTACTATTGAGTGGCTTGCTAGGCTACTTCAGAGGACAGTTAAGAGTCAACTACATTGCTGTGGGGCTGCAGTCACATGTATGCTAGACCAGGTTTGACGAGTTTCCTTCGTTGAAGCACATTGGTGAACCAGATGGGTTTTTTCAATAATTGCCTAGACCATTAGACTGTCATGGTCATTTTTAGACTCTTCATTCCAGATATTTATTGAATTCAATCTGCCAAGGTAGAATTCAAATCTGGATCCCCAAAACATTAACTGAGTTTCTGGATTAATAATGTAGCAATAATACCACTAGATCATTGCCTCTCTGCTTGTTTGAAGAGCTGATGCAGGCACTCCTTCTGCACGATAATAGTTTTGGCATTTCGGTGAATCGTTGGAACCCACAACTGCACGGTTTACAAAACGTATGAAATTCCTTACTTTCAAGGCATGCAGGCATTCCTTTCAAATCCATGGGCTTCTCTCATTTCAGTCCAGTTTTAAAAGCACAAAAATAAAAAAAAAACACAATCTTTATAAGATAATAGCATTATAAATTAATATTTTGGACATCTTTGTAATCTGTGAACAAGAGACTCCAACCCCAACATAACGTTTTATGCCAAGTTTGTACTTTCACACTTCAATCTTGTGTATACCTCATAGAATGCTCCTTTATACGCACTCAACTACAACCAGGTATTATAACCTAGACAGACAGACTGGGTACATTCTAGCAGTTTATTCAGCTGCTATCTTTCACACTCAAATGTCAACAGTAGAAAATACACTGGAAAGATGTAATACCTTCTTTATTGGAGATCTCCATGGGACTCCACAGATTCAGTACACTAAGTCAAACCAAAGAACCCTGTACTGTGTTCAAATGCTCCGAAGATTGCTGTAGGAGTGTCAAATAGCTAGCTTTACCTGTTACTTGATTGTTTGAGTGTAATTCAAAGACCATTTGATATATATTTAACACTTTTCTGATCCAAACATGGCCACCTTAGGACCATTTGCGAATATGTATGATACACAGCAAGCAATGCTTTGAATGGGGTAGCCATCACCCTGCAACAGTATTCTGACGTGCCCTATTTCAGTGCCAGAGTGGCTCACACATGGCTACTAGAAGCTACACATATTGATATACAAGAACTAGTTCTCTACTGGAGAAAATAAAGAACAAACACTTTTGGAATTAGCAAAAATTTGGGAGCCAATAGCACCTTGGCATATTTTGTATGACCTTCAACAGCTGGTCCCTCTTCCTACAATAATCTCGTTAAATTAGAGAGGGAGTGGTGTAGGGCGAATAGGAAAGTAAGGGGCAACAGCCCAAATTCACAAGTAGGCCTGAATGATGCAACACAAACCATAAATGTGTACCAAGGCTTTACTATTCATACAAACCTTAATTAAAAGGAAGATGGACTTTGAAGACAAAAAAGTGGCTGCTGGAATTTCTGCACAACCCTTCATTTTGGCCACGCAGAAATAAAATATGGCAATGCACAAAGGAAAAGCATGAGGATCTAATTAACTATTCCTTTCTAAAGTCATTAATCACAAGTTTCAGTCAGTCAATCATACCACTCAAACTCAGTACAGTCTCACAACAAATATGGCTTTTCAGCACTAATTTGTGACATCTTGTCAGAATAGTCTTATCCTAGAAAGCAAAGATAATCCCCTACTTATTTTCTTCTCTCTCATTTATTATCTTCTGTTATATCTCTTTTTCACTGTCTCACTTCCTTATCCCTTGCTCTTTCTACCTACTTGACAGGAAGACAGATTTGAGACTACAACTCAAGTAGTCTTTTTGGTTTTATGCTATCCTCTTGCCACCATCCAGGCAACTCTTTCCAAGTCCTGAACACAGGTCTTCCCCAAATTTCTTTCCCAGTTCCCATCAACCACTGAGGTGATCTGATCCACAAGACTGACCTTATGCTCCTTAAGTTCCAATATTCTTCTAAGTCCCATTGTACCTGACATTGTAAATGGCTCCCACCTCTCCATTTTAAATTCATCATAGCCCTTTATTCAAAGAAAAATAAAAATTTACCCTTGATCTCTTTATCCTTATGAGCTGCTATTCCACTTTCAACTTCACTTTTCTTTCCTAGAAGTCTTAACTTGTTGCTGCTCAAATTGTGCCCATTTTGCCAACAACATTCCCAAATTAGATTTTGTTCTTTGCCACAACATTGAAAATAGCCCTAACCAAAGTCAGAAATTACATTTTTTTCTATACTATATAGTGTATCATTTCTCATTCTCTGAAGCTTTTAATACAAGACAAGCTAAACCCTCCAAAATCTCTCATTATCCAGCTCAAAGATCTCCCTTGCTTGATTTCAGTCCTGCTCATCCTATTGTGGCCACAGAATCTCCAGCACGTTTTTTTTTTATTCTATCTCCTTCAATATTACCTCTCTAGAGGTCTACCATTGCCCCCTTCCTATCTGTGCCGAATTTGGACAATGACATCCACAGCCATTGGCTCAGCTTTCTCACATGAACAGTTGTAATGTACAGCTCCACCACTCAAGGGGGTATGATTGATGTCCTTTCAACTCATTCCTGATGGATAAGCAATTTGGATTCAATAGATTTGGAGAATGTCTGGAAGGCAATGTTACAAAAGCATAAACACCAGCACAAACCTCTTTGGTCACATGGATTCACTTATGCTGTACATTCTTCCTAATTCTACATAAATCTAGCTGAAGATAGTTATGAGGCCAGTTACATCACAGGATGTACTAAGAACTGAACAGAACTGCAAATAGCCCAAAGAATTAAAAGTTACAGGGGGTAATAATAAATGGATTACGAGGTTGCTTCTCACCAGGCAAGAATGGGATGCAACGCAATTTAGGATCCTTCTGTCCTCCTTCAACAGGAAACTTGTCCAGAAGCTGCATCTATAAAAGAGAACAAGTATGAATGCATAATGTTCATTACGCATATAGAAGTGTAGCTCTTTTATAAAATGCATTTGTACTTTTTTGTTACAAATAATTATCCAATTTCCCTGAAAGAAAGCTATGAAATGTGCTTCAACTATTCAGTGGAAAAGCCTTTAGATTTTCCTTTTAATGAATTACTGGATTACATTCTCACTTCAGCCCACTTTTAGGCTTAACTTAGATTTTTCCAGTAACTTCCAGCAGGTCACCTACACTCCATAAGTTCTAGCTAATCATATCTTATCAATTCTCGCTGACTTACATTTGCCCAAGCTAACTGACATAATTGAATTTCAAAACTGTATCATAGATATTTTAAAAAACTGATGTATTTTTCAAATCAACTTGTTCAGAGAGGTTATTACACACCTCTGGAGCCGGTGGGCCTTAATCTCAGGCCTCCCAATCCAGAGGTAGGGATACTACTTCAAGGCGGCCTCCAGTAATTGTCTTAATCATTAATCCTCTTAATGGTTTTCATCTGATTCTAATTCTAATTCTGGAACTTATTTCACCACTGTATTTCTGCTGCACAGTTAAGTACTCCACCTTTTTGGTCTTCACTTTGGTATGACTCTGGGAATAGCAGAACTCTATTTACAGTGCATTGCTCCAGTACGCCATAATATTATGCACATTACTTCTTTAAACAATGACAATAAGTTATTTAAACCATGATTTCCTTTTCATAAAAATCAGACCAATTCTGCTTGATTACCTTGAATTTTCTCAAAATTGGCCAGACCACACTTGAAGTACTGTGTGCAGTTTTGCTGGCCTTACCTTGGGAAGGACAGTATTGCCATAGAGAGTGTGCAAGAAAGGCTCACTAGACTTGTTTGCAGGATGGCAGGACTGTCCTATGAAGAGAGATTGGGAATATGAAATTGTAGAGAATACAAGCCCAAAGAATTAGGGGTGATCTCATTAAAATCTACAAAATACTTAAAAGGGTGAGACAGGGTTGATGCAGGTAAGATGCTTCCCAGGTGGAGGAAATCTAGATCCAGAGGGCACAATTTATAAATAGTAGAGGGATGCCATCTAGGACGGAGATGAGGAGAATTTTATTTTACTCAGACGGTGATGAATCTTTGAAATCTCTCCCTCAATAGGCTGTGGAAACCCAGTCTTTGAGTATATTTAAAATATGGTTGATTAATATTTGATATCAGTGGTGCAAAGGATTATGGGAATGAGGTAATGTAAAAGTCATTGAACTGTTTGATCCACCATGATCACATTACATAGTTCAGCAGACTCAAGAGGTTGAATGGCCTATTCCTGTCCCCATGTTTCTATTAACATATTAGCCTAGTTCAGTTTTTTGGTCAATGGTACCCCTCAGGACAGTGACAGTGGAGGATTCAGCAATGGTAATCCTATTGAATGTGAAAGCGACATGCTTAGATTTTCCTATTGCACTTGGTCATTTCAGGTTGGAAATGGATGGTTTCAGTCTGAAGAGTCATGAATGGTACTGAACATTGAACAATCAGCAAAGATCCCCATTTCTGACTTTATAATGGAAGGAAGGTTGATCTTAACTGTTCTGGCTGAGAGATTTACACCCTAATCATTGCATTATGGAGTACATTGATTGCCATTTCTTTTCCTAATGTGTAGTTCTTCTATTTATCGATATTAAATTTTATGCATCTTTCTGGTCACCTCTTCACTTTGTAATTTGTAGCCTCCAATTCAGCCAATTTTTCTACTTTAGCACAAGCTGCAAATTTGACAAATAAGTGTACGTTTTACAGAAGTAATTGACCCTATTAAATGTCAAAGGCAATGTATCTACCAACGAGGCTCAATGAACTCAAACTCAATGATGCTGCCCAATGGAAAAAATGCCCACACGTTTTCTTAGCTGCCAATGTAATGAAATGCATTAAATCAGAAAAAAATCCTTGTTGTTAAAGTAGTTGAGAAATAACATGATTTGTATGCCCTCTAAAAACTAAAATGCAAACTGTGACCACTATCAGTCTGAGAAATTGCAGGTGCCAACAACTCTGCATTAATTAGGAATGAAGTAAAATGAAACTGAGCATTACCTGGAGGTCGAAAAACTTGCTATAACGTCGGTAGATGATACTTGATGTGTTATCGGACCAGTTCACTTGGATAACATAAACCTTTAAACAATAAAGGAATTTTTAAAATAAGTGTATTTGTTTCCTTATACATTTCTACAATAGCCTGGAAACACATTTTCACAGAACATTTCAATCGCCATAGTCCTACCAGACTATAGGGCTGCTCTGTCATTAGTCAGGGATGACTGGAAGCTGTTTAACCCAAAAGTCGCCATGCCTCAGGTGAGGAGAGAGGTAGAAGAGGAGAGTCTTCTTGGTAACCTCAGCCTGTACAGAAAATGAACTCCTGCTGTTGGAGTCATTGCATTGCAAACTAGCTGTCCCGAATTAGAGAGTACACAGATTCGTTGTTCAAAAATTGTTCAAACATCAGGACATCAAGCCATTTAGAATGGAGTAGGAGAAATGTCTTCACTCAGGTGGTGAATCCTCTACCCTGAAGGGTCATGGAGTCTGTTCAAGACAGAGATTCTAGACGTTAGAGAGATCAGGAATATAGTGAAAGCATACAGGATGGACTTAAGGTCCCTCAACCATCATGTGGTTGAAAAGTAAAGTGGGCCCAAGATGGCCAAATAGCCTACTTTGCGGCATGACTTTTTTGTACCAATGCCTGATTCCACTTATTGGTACACAAAGTAAAACAACATTTTTGCAAATAATACTTCCAACAATATTCACGAATTTGTTATACAATTTACATAAACATCCACTATCTTAAAAAGTTGAAACCAACGTAACAATGATAATTGGTCTACTAAAATAATTTAAGACCAACATACATCAATCAATATGTTTCAGAGATAGTAGGAACTGCAGATGCTAGAGAATCTGAGATAACAAGGTGTAGAGCTGGATGAACACAGCAGGCCGAGCAGCATCAGAGTGTTAGGTTCGTTTTTGGAGACCCTCACGGGCTTGATGTAATACCAAGACACTGACCTGTTTAGAAAAACGCAAATCCTTTATTACAAAGCAAGTACAAGCTGTGGAGGGTCACTGTACTCAACCCAGTACAGAGTGCAGAGTCTCGTAAGCGATTCTCCCCGAGCAGTGGACAGTCCCTGCTTTTTATACCTTAGAGTGCATAATACATAAAGCAATTTTACATCTCACAATGGCATGTTACATGACATGATAACACAAACAACTACTACATCGAAAACAAAGAAAGCAGGATACTGTATCGATCGTTCTCAAAGTGACTGCTAACGGCAGGAGGCGATTTCAAGTTGCTGAAGTGATAGAATGTAATTTCAAGCTGCCAAAGTGTCTGGCTTGAACAAATGTCAGTGTCCTGGCCCCATTAGCAGAAACAGAAGTTACATTCTTTACAGGATTTCAGAAGTCTCACACCTTTACAAACGTTGCCACCTAATCTTATTTGAGACAGCTTCCACATACCCCTGGGCAGGAAAATAAAGATTTACAAAGTTTATACCTAATTCTATTCAGGCAGGAAGCTTAAGGCAGTGGGGTTAATTCCGGAGGGAGGAGGTGTCTTTTCTACTTATGGATAGGAAGATTAAGGATTTGCAAAGTTTGACACCCAATTCTGGTTGGGCAGGAAGTTTTAAGGCAGTGCCTGCATACCTCTGTGTAAACAGATAAAGAGCATTAATTTATAGAGGATATAGAAATCAATGGGATGTTATCCCAATAACATCTCAAGAGGAGCAGGAAGGCTGACGTTTTGGGCCTAGACCCTTCTTTTTTCTGAAGGGTCTAGGCCTGAAACGTCAGCCTTCCTGCTCCTCTGATGCTGCTTGGCCTGCTGTGTTCATGCAGCTCTACACCTTGTTATCTCATCAATCAATATGGCCTTAGATCAAGAAAAGAAACAGGTGAAAGACTGATACAACTTTGTGAAGAAAAAGAATTTATTGTAGAAAACAAAGATCAATAAATATTTAGAGAAGTTCAAACACTGATGTGAAATACTCATTTAGTATCTCCCCCATTTCCTGTGGTTCCACACATAGGCGGCCTTGCTAATCTTTAAGGGGCCCAATTCTCTCCCTAGTTATTCTCTTGTCCCTTATGTATTTGCAGAATCCCTTCAGGTTCTCTTGAATCTGATTTGCCAAAGCTACCTCGTGTCCCCTTTTGCCTCCTCCTGATTTCCCTCAAATATACTCCTATTGGGATTCATTCAGTCCTTTCTGTCTATACCTGACATTTGCTTCCTTTTTCTTGATCAGAACCTCAATTCCACTAATCATTCAGCATTTCCTACTCCTACTGCCTTACTCTTCACTCTACATACTGTCTCTGGACTTTATGACTAAGTTCAGGCAGTAGGCTTACAAAATAAACTAGATTATGCAGTGATGAAATAATATATTAGAAACATTAAAACCTTTCGTACACATCCTGGCACAGAAATAAATTCAGATTTTTCCAGTCAATCCTGGCAAAAATTAAGTTGAAACAGAGATTATGAAAAATAAAAAAGAAAAATAAACAAAGAACTACGGATACTGGAAATCTGAAACAAAAACAAAGTACTGAGAAACACTGGAATTCTGGCAGCATCTATAGAGAAGTAGTTAACATTGAATCTGGTGACCCTTCATTAGAAATGACTCAAAGTGTTAATTTTAGTTTTCTCTCTGCAGATGCAGTCGGACCTGCAGTCTGTTTTTGTTATTAAGAAGAAAGATGTACAAATATTTAGACTTTGACATGCTTCAGATTAAAAATAGAGGTATTCACTCAAAGTAAACACCTAAGCATGAATGTTTCAAGATTCAGGAATCTAAAGAAACAGTTCTCAGAAGAAACGGAAAGCAATCAGGAACATATAAAAAGAAGAGTATGCACAATATTGTGACGAAAATATTAAAAATGGGAGAACAGAAGTTGATAAACTAGCAATAATGATAGAAAAGAGACATACATGCCAAAGTATTGTGAGGAAACTAAAAAGAAAATAAAAAGGTTGCATTTGGCAAGCTAAAGGGAGGCAATAGCCTAGTGGTATTATCACTGGAATGTTAATCCAGAGACCCAGATAAAAGGTCTGAGGACCGATGTTAGAATCTCGCCATGGCAGATCATGGAACTTGAGTGATGGAATAAAGAATCTAAATGATGACCACTGTCAAAATTTAGGAAAGGAACTGCCATTCTTACCTGGTTGGCCTACAGGTGACCACAAACCCACAGCAATGTGATTGATTCTTAATTGGGGAATTAGGAATGGGCAATAATTGTTGGCATAGCCAGCAATGCCCTCATCCCATGAATGAATAAAAACAAACTGAAGTTGTATAGTAGATACAGAAATTAGGAGCAACAACAATTCAACTTTTCAATATGATCATGGCTGAGCCTCTAAGTCAATGCCAAATCCCTCACTTCTCTCCATACTCCTTGATCCTTTTTGGCATATTCTTAGATATTAGTCTCTTTCTTGAATATAGTCAGTTATCCAGCTTCCACAGTCTTCGATGGCAGTGAATTCCACCGGGTGAGCACTGAGTAAAGAAATGTTTCCTCATCACCATCCTGAACAGCCTAAACTGTATCCTGCAACAGCGAATCCCTGGATCTAAATTCCCCAGACAGGGAAAACATCCTCCTTGTTATCTAGCGTCTAGCCTAGTTAGACTTTTATACATTTCAGTCAGGTCCTCTCATCTTCTAAACTCTAGTGAATAGGGGTCCAATCAAACTAATCTCTCATTGGATTTTCCTAACGTACGTATGCTTGCCAAGGAGATGAAAAGGTGAATGTAATATTCCAGGTATTGACTCATCAAGGTCCTATATAACTGCAGTAAGTCATCCCTACTTCTGAATGCAAAACCTGTTACAATGAAGGCCAAAATACCAACTGCCATGTTAAATGCCTGCTGAGCCTGCCTGTTCACTTAGTAACTGATGTACAAGGGCACCCAGATCCCTTTTCACATCTACATTTCCCAATATTAACATTTAACTAATACCTTGTTTTTCACACTATAAAAGTGCAATCTCTTCACAATTACCCATGACACATTGCATTTGCCACGTGTTCGCCGATTGTCTCAACTTATCTAGATGGTCCTGAAGGCAACATTTATATCCATGTTACTACGCTCAATTCCACCTAATTTTGTATTAGCAAACCTGGGAATGTTGTATTTGATTCCACCATTCAGGTCATGAACAGATAGTGAACAAGCCCAAGCACCAATCCCTACTATACACTAATCACTATTTGCCACAGAAAGACTTGCAATTGCCAATTCCTATCAGGGTAGCAAACTTTTGAAGAACAATCCCAGTGTTCCCCAGCCATAAACCTTGAATGAACCAGGAAATCCACTCCCTACTGAAGATCAGATGGGCAGCATTCAAGTCAGATGATCCAGACTAATACAAGGAATCCAGATATGACCTTTGCAAAACCATCAGGGATACCAAGAAGCAGTACCAGACCAGGTTAGAGGCCCAAACCTACCAAACAGACTCCCACCATCTATGGCGAGGCCTAAACAACATTACAGGATACAAAATGAAGCAGAGCAAGATAGTGAACAAAGGCACATCCCTCCCTAATGCACTCAATGCTTTGTATGCTTAGTTTGAGCAGAATTCCAGCAGCACTGATGCCTGCCCCAACACCCCCAGACACACCTGTTCCCTCAGTCACCATTGCAGACGTCAGATTGGTCTTCCTGGGAGTCAAGCCCAGGAAAGTGACGAGCCCACATGGTGACTCCAGCCAAGCACTCAGATCCTGGGTGGACTAACTGGCGGAAGTATTCACCGACATCTTCAACCTCTCCCTCCTACAAGCCAAAGTCCCACCTGCTTCAAGAAGATTACCGTTATCCACGTACCTAAGAAAGCACATGCAATATGCCTTAATGACTAACGTTCAGTGGCTCTGATCTCAATAATCATGGTCATGGCCCACATCAACTCCAGTCTCCCAGGCTGCCTTGATCCCCTACAATTTGCCTACTAATGTAACAGATCCACAGCAGATGCCATATGCCTAGCCCTGCACTCATCCTTGGAGCAACTGGACAACAAAGACACCTATGTCAGACTCCAGACTATAGCTCCACCTTCAATGTCTTTATTATCTCCAGACTGATCTCAAAACTCCATGAGCTTGGTCTCACTCCACCTTCTGCAACTGGATCCTCTGCTTTCCGACACAGACCACAATCAGTAATGATAGGCAACTGCACCTCCTCCACGATAACACTCACCACTGGAGCCCCCGCCAATCATGCATACTCTGTCCCCGACAGTACTTCCTGTACAGCCACAACTGTGTTGCCAAACTCTGAATGAACGCCATCCTCAAGTTCTCTGATGACGCCACTGTAGTGGATGGATATCTAACAATAATGAGTCAAAACCCAGAAGGGAGACAGAGCACTTGGTGACATGGTTCAATGAAAATAACCGGTGTCTCATAGTTGGGAGAACTAAAGAACTGATCACTGACTTCAGAAAGAAAAAAAAGGAGAAAAACATGCCACCATCTACATCCACGGAGCTAAGGTTGAGGGGGCTTGAGTGTGTCAAGCCCCAAGGAGTGACGATAGCTGACAACCTGTCCTGGACTTCCCATGTAGATGCGACAGTCAAGAAGACAACACCTCCTCTTTCTCAGTGGGTTCAGCCAAATCTGGCATATCCATAATCAGCAACTTTTATAGATGCACAATTGAAAGCATACTGTTCGGGTGCATAACAGGCTGGTATGGTAGCTGCTCTGCCCAAAGCTATAAGAAACTACAGAAGGTTGTCTGCACAGCCCAGACCATCACAGAAGCCAACCTTCCATCCATGGACTTAGTTTACATGGCTCACTGCCGCAGAAAGGCTGCCAACATCAAAGACACATCCCACCCTGGTAATGATCTCGTCAGGCAGAAGATACAGATGCCAGAACACACACTAGCAGGTTCAGGAACAGCTTCTTCCTGGCTGTTATTAGACTGATGAATAGACACTCTCGCCTCAAATAACACTGATCTTGCCAATGTTATTGTCACCTAGCGCAAGCACTGTGCAATGTAACCTGTATGCCTCCAAGTCTTTTTGACCTGTACATCCTTGCTTACTATGATCTGCCTGTACTGCTCACAAGCAAAGCCTTTCACTGTACTTCAGTACACGGACAATAAAATCAATCACCTTATGAAGCAGCACTCAAAGCACTAAAATTCATAGACCTCAAAGACTGGAGTATACTGTATTATTGTGATCTCCATGATGTCCTAGTAGTCAGTTGAAGGTATGAGTGAGAAGGGTCTCTGTTGTTAAGTCTTATTTAAGGCAAAGAGATTTATGCTGTAAATAAAGTATAGAGTATGATAGCAATGTGTATATCCCCTGCATTAAGTTTCTAATACTTTGTGTGTCTTACATTGTGTGGACCTCTTGATCAACTGGAATATTTGATCAACCAGCACACTCCTGGTCCCAAACGTGCCAGTTAGTAAAAGGTTTGCTATATATTAGCTCCAATTCTGTGTGCTTTAAATTTTAATAAGTAGCCTCTTGCGTGGGACCTTATCAAAACGCCTTCTTGAAATTCAATTACACCACATCTACTGGTATTTCTTTATCTTTTCCAAAATTACTTAAGCAAGATTTCCCTTCCATAAACCCATGCCAATTTTGTCTGAGCCCATTATTGCTTCCAAGTGAGCGATTACCACTTTTTTTTTTTAAAAAAGCAATGGACACTAGCATGTTCCCCCACTACTGATATTAGGCAAACTGGTCTGTAATTCCATATTTTCCATTCCCTCTGTTTAAAAGTGAGATTACATTTGCACCACACTAATCTGGAGTAGTTACTACAGAGTCTACAGAATCTTGAAAGATGACCACAAATGCATCCGATGTTTTCAGGTCCACTCCAGCATGCATATTATTGAGCCTTGGTGATTTGTCAGCTTTAACTCCACTAATTTATTTAGCAGGTTTTTTCCTTAACTAAATATTGAATTTCTTCAAATCCTTTCATTGGACCCTTGATCGCCAACATTTAATCAGTTTCCTAACCTTTTTCTTTTAAATTCACTCATGGAACAAGAGAGTAGGCCAACATTTATTGCCCATTCCTAATCCCTAAGGACATCAATTAACCAGATGGGTTTCCCTGACCAAAGGAAAAAAACAATGGATTCATGTTCTCACTAGACTCTCAATTCTAGATTTTTTTTTTTTAAAATTGAATTCAAATTCCACCATCTTCTGTGGTGGAACTCAAACACAGGTCCCCTGAACATTGCATGAGTCTCTGGATTAACAATTCAATGATAATATCACCAGGCCACACCTCCCCTACATTTGTTTCTCACTCATCTTCTCTTCATATATTTATAAAAGCTTTTACAATCATTTACGTTTTCTCAAGTGTCTTCTTGTACAATATTTTTCCCTTCTTGACCGATCTTTATTCTCTTCTGCTGAATTCTAAACTGTTTCCGGTCTTCAACTTTGCTGCTGTTTCTGCCAATTTTACATCTCTTCTAGACAAAGAATCAGCATGAGCTTATGAAAGTGAAATCATGCTAACTCATTGGTCTAAAACACTCATTACTTATGTACTCCAAGAAATCCTCCTGCACGATACCATCGCTAATTTGGCTTGCTCATTCTATAGGTAGATTAAGATCATCTATGGCTACATTTGTACTGTTACTGCATGCAGTATTATTCTGCTTAATACCTTCCCTCAAATCTCCACTACTGCTTCAGAGTGTATAGAGAATCCACGACTATGTTTTCTATCCCTTGGTATTTATCTCCATCCATATCTATTCCACAGTACAACATTCCAAGCCAATATCTTTCCTCACAATTGTACTGATTGACTCCTTTACTAATAGTGCTACTCCACCTCCTCTCATTTGTCTGTCCATGCTAAAACATTGAATACCCTGTTCAGTTCCCATTCTTGGTCACCAGGCAATCATATCTCCGTAATTCCAACTATGTCATAAGCACATACCTATTTACGCTATTAATACATTTACCTAATTAGATTAGGAATGTTCCACACATTAAGACACAATGCCTTTAGACTTTCTTTAAATTCTTGTTAATCATCTCAGCTTTATTTTGTACTAAAACCCCATTTATTTTTTACTCATGTCCCGGTCTTCCATTTTTGCTTCTTGTTTTTCAGTCTTTCATTTCTATCTTTGTTTGTTCCTTATGTCTCCATGCCATGTTTCAAGAAGATCATCCCTCATTCTTCTAAACTCTAAAGAATAAAGGCCTAATTGGTTTAATTGTCCTTGCTAAGCAAACACCAGGAATCAAACCTAGTGAATCTCTTTTGAACAGTTTCCAATGCCAATATTTCCTTTATTAAATACAGGGATGTAAACCGTACACAGTTACAACTTTACAGAGTGTTGATGAGGCTGTAACGAGACTTACCCATTTTAAAACTCTAAACCCCTAGTAATAATGGCCAAAATTCCATTTGCCTTCTTAATTACTTGCTGCATCTACATGTTAACTTTGTTTCAAGCACAAGATCCAGATTCCCATACATTTCACATTTTTATAGCCTCCGTCTATCTAAAAAGGGTCAAGGAGTGAGATTTTGGAGTCAAGAGTTAAGGCAGAAATTGTAATAATGAAGTCTGGTCTATGTTTTGACTGCTGCAAGGCCTGATTAAATGGTGGTGTATTTTTTAGGCCACACCATGTTTTCATACTGGAGTAAAGTAGTACTAAAACACGGTACTTCAGGGTAAAGTGCAACTGAAGGGCGCACCAGATGAAGCTAGGAGTTATAAAATAAGAGAACGACAGAACTAAAGGCTTATATACAAATACATCTAGCATTCCAACTGAAACAAATGAGCTGACAGCAGAAAAAAAACGAATATCCATTTGATGACAAAGTTTAGGAGCTCAATATTTAAAGGAAGCTTGACATTTTGCAAGATGTAGTGATTGGAACAAGGTTGGCCAGGTGGATCTCATTGAGCATGAGATCCCTGACTGGGGCTGTTAATCTAGGATAGAGCGCCCTGGCT
The DNA here is from genome assembly GCA_024137785.1 of Ginglymostoma cirratum. NCBI lineage: Eukaryota > Metazoa > Chordata > Chondrichthyes > Orectolobiformes > Ginglymostomatidae > Ginglymostoma > Ginglymostoma cirratum. The sequence goes on along the minus strand of JAHRHZ010000140.1, from coordinate 14,837,512 downwards.
GATAGATATAAATACTACAGGGACTCGCTCTGAGCTAGGTAGTCGAAGTCCATGTACTAGGCATGTGAAAATAAAGGGCAACCTGGTGCCTGGGTACCTGCTTTGTGTAGTTTTTTTTTTCCAGAAGGGTAGGGAGACAGGACAAAATATAACAGCAACTCAATTAAGAATAATATTTGCACAAAAAGTGGGGGTGTAATTTTTTGGAAATCAAGATTTAAAAAAAAACACGACTGGGGAGAGATGAGACATAGTAAAGGCAATGAGATACTTATAACAAAACGTTACTTGTAGGAGTGACAGCTCCCCCAAACAATAACTATAGTGAAGGACAGAGTACAGGGAAAGAAATAATGGAAGCTTGAAAAAGGTACTGCAACAATCACTAATGATTTCAGTCTACATAAAGATTGTACGAATCAGATTGACAAATATTTTTAGTAGCAGCTCAGAACATTAGTCAGATTTTACAAACCAGCTAAGAATAACAAACAAAAATAGGGAAAATTAGAGAATGACAGAAAGCAAGTTAGAAGTAATTTGCTGGAGTGGTGTACAGGCCCCCTATCAGAAACCACAGGGCAGAATGGAAATGCAAGCTTATCAGAAAGGCACAGAAATAATCACTGAAGATTTTAACCTGAATCTCAATTGGAAAAGACAAGCAGTGGTAGCCTAGATAGAAGTTCAAATAATGTTTTTGGGATAGTTTGTTAAAACAGCACATTATGAAACCAAACAGAAAGCAGGCTATAGATATCTTCCGATCAATCTGTTCAGAGATGTTATTACACACAGTCGAGACTTGAACGTGGGTCTCCTAGCTCAGATGTAGGGACACAGCACAGCATTAAATCTAGTAATGTAATGGCAATGAGATAAGATGAATTAATAATCTCATAACAAAACCACCCCTAGGGAGCAGGGATCATTCTGATTGAAATTTTACATTCAATTTGAGGGGAAGAGTAAGTGTTTGAGACTTCTTTAAAAATGGGAATTATGAGAGCATAAAAAGGAGGTCTATCAAGGATATTTAAGTGTATATATATTAAAATACACAACAGATGTATTCCAATGAGTAAAAAGACCACGGGACAGAGCTGTTATCCATAATCAACCAGAGACGTTATTTATAGTAATGAATCAAATGGTCAACTCCAGCTAAGGTCATATGTTCATTGTTGTGTGATTAGTTTAACCTGGGATACTCAACATCACCATATATCATGGTGGCTCACAGCACCAGGGACCTGGGTTTGATTCCAGCCTCAGGCGACTGTCTGGAGTTTGCACATTCTCTCCCCATCTGTGTATGCTTCCTCCCACAGTCCAAAGATGTGCAGGTTAGGTGGATTGGCCATGCTAAATTGCCCGTAGTATTCAGGGATGTGTAGGTTAGGTGGGTTATAGGGGTATGGGTCTGGGTGGGATGCTCCAAAGGTCGGTGTAGACTTGTTGGGCCAAAGGGCCTGTGTCCACACTGCAGGGATTCTATGATTCTATGATATCGTTCTTGTGGGGAACATGCACAGCACAGTGACTGTAGTTAAATAAAGCACCGAAACTAGGAGTAGGTCATTTTGCCCTTTGAGCCTGCTCTGGTCATTCAATGAGATCATGGCTGATCCTCTATCTCAATGCCATATTCCACCTTTCTCCACATGCCATTAAATGCTATAAAAATATAAAACTATCAATCCCTTGAATAAATTCAGTAAGTTGGACTCCACATTCTTCTGTGGTAGAGAATTCTACAGTTCACAACAGTTTGAACAAAAGGAACTCTTCTTCATCTCTATCCTAAATGGTCTACCCCGTCCTGAGACTGTGACACCTGATTCTAAACCCTCCTACCAAACGTAGTATCTTCCCTGCATCACCTCCAGCCTTGTTTGAATTTTATACGAATTCAATCAGAACACCATTTATCTTTCTAAACTCTTGTGAATGCAGGCTCAGTCAAACGAATACCTTCTCAGAGGACATTTCTGCCATCCTGGTATCAACCCAGATTGCACTCCAACTCAACGGCAAGTACATCCTTTGGAGGTAGACACAAAACTGTAGACAGTATTCAGTGTAGTTTCACCAGGGTCCTGTAAACCGCAGCAAGGCATCTCTATTGAATTCAAATCCTCTTACAATGAAGGCCAATATACTATTTGCACATTGTACATCCCTATCTACATACTTTGACTGGTGTACAAGGACACGCAGATCCTTTGTGCATCCACACTTTCCAATATCGCCATCTAAATACTACGCTTCCTTTGTTTTTCAAAGGAAAGCGCACAACTTCCCACATATAGTGCATCTGCCATGTGTGTGCCCTCTCAGCTTGTCTAAATTACCTTCCATCCTCCTCACATCTTTCAATTCAATCCAGTTTTGTTGCCAAACTTAGAAATGTTGTATTTCGTTCCCTCATCCAGGGAGGAGTGCATGATTAGTTGGGGCCCCAAGTACTGATCCCTGCCTATCACTAGGAGAAAAGACCCATTGTTCCCACACTATTTTCTGTCAACCAAATCTCAATCCATACCAACATATTACCACCATCGTGAAGTGGTTTCATTTTCCCCACTAACCTCAAGGAACCTTATCAAAAGCCTTCAGAAAACCCAAATTCTCCTATGCTGACTTTGCCCAATCTTGTTGATGCTTTCCAAATTACAAGATGGCAGTGGCACCAGGGTAGAAAGCGTTTAAGCACAGTGCCCAACGCATCTGCTCCTGCTCACCTGGCGGCCACATTCTTCTGTTTTCTAGTGTTTTGTTTCATTTCTCTTTTGTATCAAAGTTCACCTTTTCTTCATTGCTGTGGTGGAGGAAGGCATTTACGACAGAAGCAGCCTTACGGATCCAGATGTCCATTCCTTGTGACCACAGTGGCTGCAGCTTTACCGAAGGCTTCACTGTCGGTGGGTCTGGTCCAATCCTCTTGGCGGCTATTTCAGTAGTGGCTATAACGGTGGTGGCGGCGGCATGGTGGTTCTGGTTTGTTCTTTGTGCTATGGCAGTAATGTGGTAGCTTTGGCATTGGCTGAGGTGGCAACAGCTTCAGCATTGGTGATCTGGTAGGTCTGGTCTGTCCCTCTTTGATATAGCGATGATGCAGTGGTTTCGGAGACAGCGGTGTGGTGGGTCCTGTCCAGAAATCCTTGCTTTGGCTGCATCCCTCAGCCACTCCATAAACCCAGAGTGTCATGGAGGCACACAAAGATGAACTTTGTCCTAACTTAGTCTCAGTTATTTCTTGTATTAATTTTTGTAATTACAATGGCACCAAAATGTGGTAACACATACATCTAACTGTATTTTCATAAATACAAGTGACAGGAAATTGCTACTGTATTCTAAGTGCTTGTTGTTATAATAGATTCTAACATTTTCCCCCATTATTAATGTTTGGCTAACTAGTTTTCTCCCTCCATTTTTACATCATGGGATTTCTTTTACCAGTCTTCAAACTGTATGACCTGCTCCAGTCTATATAATTTTGGAAATGATGATCAAATGCACTCAATATTTCCAAGACCACCTCACATATTCTGGGATGTAGATTATTAGGGCCCTGCCAATTGGTCAGCTCTTAGCACCATTTTCTTTCTAATGCGGATTTACTTCAATTGCGCTTGAACTTGCACTCTCCCTGGATCCTTGGTTCCCTGACATTCTTGGGAGATTGTGTGCATTCTTTTGTGAAACAGGAGTCCAATTCTTCCATTGTCTTGTTCCCATTATAATTTCCCCACTTCTGACTGTAAACATTTATCTTTACTAATCTCTTTTGCCTCTTCATTTATTTAAAATCTTTTATAGCAAATTATGCTCATACTCTACTTGCCACCAATTTATCCATCTCTTCTTTCACCAAATTTTAAAATGACTCCAGTCCTAAGGGTTGCTATTTTTTCTGGCAATTTTATGTGACTCTTCTTTGGGTCTAACACCCAATTTCTTTTATAAGCCACAGTGAGGCACCTTTGCTCTTATTTTTGTGCTGGACAGGAATGAATAATTGTTGTAACTCACACAAACGTTCTTTAAATAAGATGCACCGCCTATCCCTTTGGCAAGATTCTCCAATCCATCCTTGCCAATTTGCACATCACACACTTGTAGTTCACTTTATTTAGATTCAAGTCTCTTGCTTCAAACTCATCTATTTCACTCTCAATTTTAAATGAAGGATTCTATCACATTGTGGTTGCTCTTCCCCAGGGGAATGTATTGTCGGGTTAATTAATCTTTTCTCATTGCTCAACACCCAACAACCCATTCCCTGATTGGTTCTTTTGTAAGAGAACATGTACACATTCCAGCAAATCTTCCACCACAATGTAATTTGCTAGTTTGGCTTGACCAATCTATATGTTGATTAAAGACACCCATGATTACAGTTGTACTTTTATTGCATGTATCTAAGTTTTTTTAAAATTCATCCATAGGATGTGGGCATCGCTGGATGGCCAGCACTTATTGCCTATCCCTAATTGCCCCTGACAAGGTGGTTGTTAAGCTGCCATCTTAAATCGCTGCAGCCCAACTGCTGTCGATTGACTCACAATACTGCTAAGAAAGGAATTCCAGGATTTTGACCCAGTGACAGCAAACAAACAGCAATACATTCCCAAGTCAGGACAGCGAGTGGCTGGTGGGGAACATGCAGGTGTTCCATTGTTTAATGTTTTTCCTTCTGTTTCCACTACGATTGGGGGTCTATACACAACATACAATAACATTTCTGTCCCTGGGTGTTTATCTCCACCCATTCAAATTCCACATCATGATTTTCCAAGTAAATATCTTGCATCAATTTCCCATTGATTGACTCCTTTACTCACAATACTATCCCATCTTTCCCTTTCTGTCCATCCTCTTTAAATAATGATTGTGCAAGATGAATAAGTGGCTGGGGAAATTGATCAGAAGAAAGGGATTCAGATTCCTAGAACATAGGGACCAGTTCTGAGGAGGGGGGGACGTAGTAGTACAAGCAGCTGCAGTTGCATCTGGGCAGGACTGGGATCAATGTCCTCAGGCATGGATGTTTGCTAGCACTGTTAGGAAGGGTTTAAACTAGAATGGCAGCAGGATGGGAACCCCGAGCAGTCAGAAATTGAAGTAAGAAACAAAAGACAGAAAGATAACAAGCAAAAGTGGAAGGTAAAGAAAACAGGGCAATAAAAATTGGGCCATAGCATAAAATGAAGCCAAGATGACTAACAAGGTGAAAAAGACAAGCCTACAGGCAGTGTCTCTTAAATGTATGGTGCATTTGCAATAAGGTAGATGAATTAGCAGGACAAATAGATAGAATTCTAATGATATAATTGTGATTGCATGGTTAGACTGCACCAAAGAATGGTATCAGAACAGAGATAGTAGGAACTGCCAATGCTCGAGAATCTGAGATAGCAAGGTGTAGAGCTGGATGAACACAGCAGGCCAAGCAGCATCAGAGG
>JAHRHZ010000140.1:14790758-14831641 GCA_024137785.1 Ginglymostoma cirratum | reverse complement strand
CCCCTTCTTCAGAAAATTCTGAAGAAGGGTCTAGACCTGAAACGTCAGCTTTCTTGCTGCCCTGATGCTGCTTGGCCTGCTGTGTTCGTTCAGCTCAACACCTTGTTACCTCATGGTAACAGAGCACCCAGGTTTATTCATTACTTTGGAAAGCACGTGTTGCAATTTGAATGGAGAACGAGCAATCTTCAATTCTTGCTTGAACTTCTGTTGATAATGAAAAGAGCTGACAGAATGACTGGCTGATCTGATCTTTTTAAAAAAGCAAAGCTCAATTAAATTTTACGTTACTTGATATAATGCAACAAGCAGGTTCACGTTGTACACAATAATCAAATTTAGTGCAGACCAAGATACCACAAATAAGATTGTGAGAAATGAATGGTGATATAAGCAGTTAAATAAAATGCAACATTAGCCAACATCTGGAGGAGTTTAGCACATTGATAGATTTCCTATTGCAACTGCTTCAAGGACTGAGCTCCCTTTCCTGTCACAGATCCATGTAAACAATCCGTTAAAAGTATTTATAGCAAGCTGGCACATCTCATTTCCTCAATTTCAAGCACAGCCCTAAGCTGTACAACATTCTCAACATGTACACTGATCTAGATTTTCAAGTTTGCAGACAATACTAAGCTGGGTGGGAGGATGAAATATGAGAAGGACACAGATTTAGTGAGTTTTAGACAATTGAGTGAGTAGGCAAATGCGTGGCAGATGAAGTTATCCACTTTGGTAGCAAAAACAAGACGACAGATTATTTGAATGGCAATAAATTGGGAGAAGGGGAGGTACAAGCCCTGGGTGTTATTGTACATCAGTCACTAAGTAAAACATGTGCGACAGGCAGCAAATGGTTTGTACGCAAATCTTCTCACTGTGATAACAACAAGGTTAACATGCTGCAATTGTACAGGGTCTTGCTGTTTCGTTCACCCTATCTAAGGAAGGATGCTCTGGCTATGGAAGAGATTTGCCAACCTGATTTTTGAAATAGCAACACTGATATATGGAGAGGCTGTGAGAGTTAGGATTACACTCCCTATAATTTAGAATAAGGAGGAGTCTCAGAAACCTATAAAAAATTCTAACAGGACTGACAGATAAACATAGGATATTCCCATTGACTCCTTGTTCTGGACTCTCTGGTCACAGTCTAGGGATACTGGGTAGGCCACTTAGAACTGAAGTGAGAAATTTCCTTAACTGGAATGCAGAGTCTGTGGAATTCTCTCAAAGGATATGGGAACACAGTAGGAACAGGTTGCTGATTTCGATGATCAGTTATGATCATTTTGGATATTTCAGCAAGCACGAAAGGGCCAAATAGAAATATAGAAAATAGAAGCAGGAGTTGGCGATGTTATCTTATACAGAAAGACTTGTTATTTTAAGTATCAGAGGATTAATGAGGCAACCAATAAATTCACTGAGACATGCAATGGCAAGTACCTGACAATTTACAAGGGCAGTGCATCATCTTCCTTCCACAAAACAAGTGAAAAATATAAACAGAAAAAGAACTGTCTCCTTGTTATCTGCAACTTTTGACTGTTATACCCTGATTCTTGGCGGTGTTGGTGATAGCTCTGGAAACCTCCCCCCCCCGGTCACCCAACAAGGTGTTCAGACATTATACTTTTGCTACTATAGCCAAAGCATAGCCCACCCACATATCTATTTTCTAGAACTTGAGAGACAGTACACAGAAGCACAAACCTTGGCTTACTTTTTTCTCTCCCTGTCACATTAGGATCAAAGGTCATGGTCATGCCAGCTAAATCTGCTTAGGTCTAATGTCCAAGACACTAGATGGAATCTGCTAGAGCCCTGAACAATGTGAGCAATGGCAAGAAATCTGGGAGTGTTGTGGTAGAAGTCCAGCAAGGCCTTTCTCAACGTTGGGAGTAACTAGTTACATTTTCCATCTAAGTTCCAGACATTAAGTCTTTGCTTGGCAGCAGCAAGATGCTTATTAAAGGGGACAATTGCATGTCATCAGCCTCATTAACTACATATCACACCTCACTAACATGCAGCTTCCAACTGCTTGTTCCTCAAACCTGGACATCCAGCAAAAATATCTCAATGCACACTATCCACTGACACTAGAATCTGATAACTGCCAGCTTTACAGGACCTCTGTGCCACCTGAGCCACTCACAGGATGCTTTTGCAATTTAAAGCTGCACTTCATTCTGCACTGGTAACTAGTTCTGAAACACGGCTGCAAGGATACTTTGCACACAGGTTACAGAAACTGGGCTCACATATTGGACCAGTCTGCATTGGTCAAGACTACTGGCTACAAGCTACTGGCTTGTTCTCTTAGTACTCACTCACCTTCAGATAACCCTGATGCTCACAGCATCTCTGCCTCGCTGCACTTCGTCGACGGCTATACATACCTGTACAATAGCGTGACCAAGATGAGTATCTCAAGAAGCCTACTGGAAAAAGAAGAGTGCTGTTTGATTGCATTTGTTTAAAGAAAACTGCTGACTAGTGAGTAGGATTAGTACTCCTAGTTTTTTAATTTAAAGTAAGAAGTATTTGAGTTAAGGTCTCCAGTCATTTTTGCCCCTTTTTGTTCGAGGTTTTTAAGTGTTTGTACCTAACGAAATAAAAACACTAAATTGTTCAGAGCAGGAATTCTTTTAAAAATGGAGAGAATAAGGAAAGCAGACTGCTTTCATTCCTAACTGAACATGCAATTGCGTTTGCATGTCAGGTGATTTGCTGCAACTGCAACATATGGGAGCTGCAAGACACAAAGATAATTCAGTCACCGGATTTGTAGCAAGTGATAAATAGGCTTGCAAAGCAAAAGGATACAGCAGCATTGCACAGCAACCATTCTGATGATACCCAGATTGTGCCTTTTTTGTCTCAAACTGTACAAACTTAAAGCAGAAAATAGGGTCAAAAGGGGAAATAAATGGTAGAAAGGCACAAAAAAAAAAAGCTCTTCACTTGAATACATGTAATACTGGAACACAATAAATTAACTGAAGCAAAATGGAGTTTAATGGATATGATCTTATAGCCATTACATAAACATGGTTACAAGGAAACCAAAACTCGGAAGTAAGCATTCAGAGGTACATGGCTTTTAAAAAGACAGGAAGGAAAAAGGTCATAGGGTAGCTTCTTCAATTCCAAGACCAGCAAAGATTTAAAAAGGATCCAAGTAGTAAGCTTTTTCACAGAGTTCGTTGCGTATATGGAACAAGCAGTCAAAGGAAGTGATGGAAGAAGGTACAATTACATTTAAAAGGCATCTGGATGGATATAATGAATCAGAAGGGTTTAGAGGGATAATCGGCCAAACACTGGCAAATGGGGCTAGGTCAGATTGGGATGTCTTGTAGACACAGATGAGTTGAACTGAAGAGTCATACAGCACAGACACAGTCACAGGGTTGAAGTCTGGTAGCAGGAAATGATCTAGGATCATATAATGTAGAATTCACATGGTGGGAGGCAAGAAGTAACAAGAGGAAAACAATTCTGGTGTACAACAGAACTTCAAGAGAATCGGGCAGAGACAATAAGGAGAAGGTGCCAAAAGCTGAAAGGTCTGAAGGTGCACAAATCCCCCAAACTGAATGGACTACACGCAAGGTTCTGAAAGAGATTGCAGTGGAGTCTGTGGAGGTACTTGTTGGTGATCTTTCAGTAATCACTGGAGTCAGGTAGGGCCCCAGGATACAGTGAAACAGCTAACATAAAACCCCTGCTCAAGAAGGGGGAAGTTATAGGCCAATTAGCCCGATTTCAACTGATGGCAAGATTTGAGAGTCCATTATTAAGGATGAGATTGTGGTGTACTTAGAAATGCATGGTAAAACAGGGTTGAGTCAGCAGAGCTTTGTCAGGCATGACCACCTATCGGCAATCTGTTAAAATTCTTTAAACAGGTGACACGAAACGAAGGCAAAGGAGAGCCAATAGGCATGATTTATTTGGATTTCCATAATACTTTTGGCAAGATGCCACATAGGAGGTTGCTAAATAAGATAAGAGTCCATGCTGTTGGGGCAAGGTACTGGCATGGATAGAAGATTGGCCAACTGGCAAAAGGCAGAGACTGGGGATAAAGGGATCTTGCTCAGGATGGAATCCAGTGACTAGTGAAGTTCCATAGGCGTCAGTGTTAGGACCACAACCATTCACATAAAACTTTAGCAATCTGGATGAAGGAACAGAAGATATTATTGCCAAGTTGTTGCTATTGTTGCTAAGTGGACACAAAGATAGTGGAGGGAAAGGTAGTGTCGAGGAAACAAGAAGGATGCAAGAGGACTTAGAGAGGCTAGGAAAGTGGGCAAAGAAGTAGCAGACAGAAAAAGTGGAAAGATGTTAGGTTAATCACTTTGGTAGGAAGGAGAGAGGCATGAAATATTTTCTAAATGCAAAAATGCTTTGGAAACCTGAAATACACAGGAATTTGACAGTCCCAGTTCAGGATTCCCTTAGGGTTAACATGAAGGAACAGTGGGCAGTTAGAAAGGCAAATACAATGTTAGCAAACTTGGGTCAGAAACAACTATGCTAAACTTAAATATAGATAATCACACAGGAATGAGGTCAGAATTGGTTGGAGTGTATTGGAAAAAATGTTTTAGCAGGAATTATGACTGAGAAAGAATGGCAGACATTTAAGAAATAGCTCAATGCATAGCAAAGCTATATCCCAGTGAGGAAGGATTCTAGAATGGGATAAACCAACTATTATTAGTGAAGTTAAGGAGAAGATCAAATTGAAGAAAGAGAAAACAACATAAAATGTGGTAAAGATTAGTGGTAAGCCAAAGGACTGGGAAAATCTTAAAAGCCAACAGATGACTAAAAAGGGAACAAACAAACTGAGGGCAAACTAGCAAGAAACATTAAATATTTAAAGAAACTCTTGCTGTCCTTTTCTTAAAAAAAGGGAAAGAGAAAGGCAAAATTGAACATGTTATCTACAAGGCTGAGGCTCAGGAAATAATAATGGGGAACCTGGAAAGGGAAGGGAGTTAAATGAATATTTTGCATCAGCCTGCACAGTAGTTCACACAAATAGTATTCCAGAAATACTAAATAAACAAGGAGCTAAAAAGAAAGAAAGTGTGCATGTGTTTGTGCACGTGTGGGAGCTGGGTAAGAGAAGGGAAAGAACAAATACAATAATTATCACTAGCAAAACTAATGAAGCTAAAAGCCATCATGTCCCCTGGGCCCGATGGGGTGCATGTTGCATCCTGAGATATTAAAGAAAGTAGCTGTTGAGATGGTGGCTATACTGGCATTAATCTTCCAAGAATCTTTACATTGGGGAAATCCCAGAGAATTAGAAGACTGCCAGTGCAACATGCTTATTCAAGAAGCAAGGGAGGGAGACAAAATACATCTAACTATAAGCCATGTGGCTTAAAAAAAAGTGAGTCAATTATAAAGGAAGTAATAGCATTTAGAAATACATAACTGAATGGGAAATTACGCCTGACAAATTTATGAATTTATTGTCACGGGTATTTGACAGTAAGAATCCAATAAAATACAGTGAAAAGCTTTCCTCTGTCGCCATTTTGAATAATTTACAGTAAGGAAAAAAGATCTAGCTGAAAAGAGAATCCATCAGTCCCATACCAGCTTATCACCATCAGCAGTACCTGCCTTGGCATCCCTCTTCCACCGCTCTGCTGCTGTCTACACCGGACCCAAAGTCGCCAATTTTCAGGTGGCATCTTTTGACGCTGGGCCAATACGCCTCTGCCACCAACTCACTGCTGGACCAACCAACATTGGAGTCACATCTCTCGCCACTGGGCCCATCTTGATGCCACTGTGATGCTGTTCCAATGCTTTGCCACCAATGCCAGATCCAACCAAAGTCACCAATTCTTAGGCACTACCTTTCACAGCTGGGCCTACCTTGCTTCCGCCAATGCAGCAGCCACCAATTCTGATGCCAGATGCTGTGGTCACCCCAGAAAAGTAAGGAAGGGCTCACAAGGTCCAAGCTGGGCCCTCACCGCTGCCATCCAAGCTCGGAACAAGAGATAAGTAATGGTATAGAAAGAAAACAAAATTAGAATTCCTTGAAGTTGTAACAGGCAAGATAGATAACAAAGGGAACCTGTAGATGCAAAATATTTAGATTTCTAAATGGTGTTTAACAAGATACTACATACAAGGCTGCTTAATAAGATAAGATTCCACAGCGTTGAGGTAGTATATTAGCATGGAATTGGGATTAGCTAACTGATAGAAGACAGAGTCAGGATAAGAGATAAAAGGTACTGCAGATGCTGGAGAATCAGAGATAACAAGCATGGGGCTGGATGAACACAGCAGGTCAAGCAGCATCATAGGAGCAGGAAAACTTGACGTTTCGGGCCTAAACCCTTCATCAAGTTTTCCTGCTCCTATGATGCTGCTTGACCTGTGTTCATCCAGCCCCATGCTTGTTATCTCTAGTCAGGATAAGTGGATCATTTTCAGGATGGCAACCAGTACCGAGTGCCACAGGGATCATGATTATTTACATATATTAATGACTGGGCGGTGAGAAATGAACGTACAATAGCAAGGTTTGCAGAAGACACAACAGTAGGTAGGAAGACAAATGGTGAGGATGACTGAACCTACACAGAGCTCAAAAAAAAACTTTGCAGATGGAACATAATGCGGAAAAACAGGGAGATTAAACACTTCAGTAGGAGGAATAGGAGAGCTGAATCTTATTTAAATGGAAAAAGACTACAGGAGAGGGGGATCTGGGGGCCTTCGTGCATAAATCGCAAAAATTTATCTTACAAGTTTAACAGATGATAGGGAAGGCAAATGAAATAATGGCCGTCATTCCCTTTGATAAAGGAGCATAAAAAGTAGAGAAGTCTTTCTAAAACTAGACAAAGCACAGGTCAGACCATACCTGAAATACTCTGACTAGTTCTGATCCCTTTATCTAAGGAAATACTCAGTGACCTTCAAACTTGCCGCAGTGGCTCTAAACCAGATTTTTTAAAATAACAAATACCAAGACATCAGGTTGAGACAGTAACAACTGCTGATGCTGGAGTCAGAGATAACACAGCGTGGAGCTGGAGGAGCACAGCAAGCCAGGCAGCATCTGAGGAGCAGGAAAGTTGACATTTGGGGTTGAGACCCTTCTTCAGAAAATGGGGAAGGGAGCTCTGAAACAAAGAGAGAGAGGAGGAGTGGGGCTGGAGAAAGGAGGTGAGATGGTGATAGGCGAGTGCAGTTAGGCAGTGGTAGGGATTAGTCAGTGACGTGAGAGGAGCAGATAGGTGGGAGGATGGACAGAATGGATAGACGGACAGGTTGTATCAGGTCAAGGAGGCAGGGATGAGAGGGAGGGTTGGTCACGGGATGAGGCCGGAGGTGGGGAGATTTTGAAACTGATAAAGTCCACATTGAGACCATTGGGTTATAGGCTCTCAAGGTGGAATGAGGTGCTGCTCCTCCAGCTTCCAGGTGGCAGTGTGACACTGGAGGAGCCCCAGGATGGGCATGTCGCCCAGGGAGTGGGAGGGGGAGTTCAAATGGCTCGTGACTGGAAGGTGTTGTCGTTTGTCACGAGCAGAGCACAGGTGCTCTACAAAGCGGTCTCCAAGCCTCCGCTTGGTCTCACCGATGTGGAGGAGGCCACATTAGGAGCAGCGGATGCAATAGGCCACATTTACACATGTGCAGGTGAACCTCTATAATGGTGTGAAAGGTTTTTTTGGTTCCTTGGATGGAGGTGAGGGGGGAGGTGTAGGGGCAGGTGTAGCACTTCCTGCTGTTGCAGGGAAAGGTGCCAGGGTGGTGGGGCTAGTGGAGAGTGTGGAGCGGATGAGGAAGTCACAGACAGAGCAGTCGCGGCGGAAGGCAGATAGGGATGGAGAGGGAATAAATATCTTTGGTTGTGGGGTCAGATTGCAGGTGAAGTGACAGAGAATGATACGTTGAATACGGGGGTTAGTGGGGTGATACAAGACAAGGGGGATTCTGTCTTTGTTTTTGTTGCGGGGAGGGGATGTGAGGGCAGAGGTGCCGGAAATGCAAGAGATGCAGTCAAGAGCATTTAAGCTCTGAAGGGGTGGATGGAGCAGTCCTTGAAATAAGAGGGCCCCTGGGATGTTCGGAAGTAGAACGTCCCATCTTGGGAGCAGATGCGGCAGAGGCAGAGGAATTGGGAATAAGGGATTGCATTCTTGCAGGAAGTTGCATGAGAGGAGGCGTAGTCTAGGTAGCTGTGGGAGTCAGTGGGCTTGAAATAGACATTGGTTATTAGGTGGTCACCAGAGGTAACAACACCTTCCAGTCACAACCCATTTCAACTCCTCCTCCCACTCCCTGGGCAACATGTCCATCCGGGGCCTCCTCCAATGTCACAATGATGCCACCCAGAAACAGGAGGAGCAGCACCTCATATTCTGCCTTGGGAGCCTACAACCTAATGGTCTCAATGTAGACTTTACCAGTTTCAAAATCTCCCCACCTTTGGCCTCATCCCATGACCAACCCCCTCTCTCACCCCTGCCTCCTTGACCTGACACAACCTGTCCATCTTCTCTCCCACCTACTCGTTCCTCCCATCTCACTGACCAATCCCCACCACTGCCTACCTGCACTCACCTATCACCATCCCACCTACCTTCCCCAGCCCCACCCCTGCTCTCTCTATTTATTTCAGAGCTGCCCTCCCCCATTTCTGAACAAGTGTCCTGACCTGAAATGTCAACTTTCCGGCTCCTCTGATGCTGCCTGGCCTGCTGTGCTCCTCCAGCTCCACACTTATCCCAGACATCAGGTTGATAGCTTAAAAGAATTTACTGTTTCTTAATAAAGTAGCAGAACAACAGACAAACACAAACAAACAGACAGACATAGTTAAAGGATGTATCAAAAGAAACAAAGAAATGAGATCTAACTGGGTAAGTTCACTTAAGGAGGCTCCACAATACATAACATCACAGACACATGGGATTGCATCTTTCTTGGTTTCTGAAGACACTGACACATGCAAGTAGTTTCCAGGAGGCTCCAAGAAACACTTATAACGGAGACTGTGTACTTTGAACTTTTAATAAGGTTGATTACTGGAGGTCAACCAGGGAGTTAAATCAAATATCTGTGCTGTAGCTTCCACAGGCACAATCCTTCTGACTTTTCAAAACCAGTTCAAACTTCAGTTCCCTTTAGACTGGTTGCCTCTCCATGGAGGGCCCAGTTAGGATTCAACATCTGCCATTTGTAAGAGTATAATGCATCTTCAGAACCGAAGTGTCTAAAGCATTCTTAGAACAGGATTCAACTCTGCAATCAACTTCCAGACCCAACCTCATACACAAGTATTAGTTTATTTGTTCTCCATTAAAGGAAGCTGCTGCTCACAGTTCAAAGGTCCTTTCCATCTCACAATTCATAGCTCCAAACCAAAATGATTAAAAGAAAAATCAAAAATCTGCAAGGGTTCTAACAAGTCTCTTCAGGATTGCAACCAAACTTTCCTCCAGCCAGAAGTGAACCCATTAACCGCTACACTGTCTCTTGTCATGCACATAATTCTGTATCGTGTTACTAATCCCTTTTATTATATGAGCTATGTTTTGTTCAAAGGTGCGCACCCTTTCAAAAGCCCTGTACACCACAATTCAATTTTATCGTTACTCTTCCCTGGAAGGCCTTTTATATAAAGGTTATCAATTAGACCGCAGAACTCTTATGTTGTAGAAGGTGACTATTCAGCCCTCTTCCACAATACCTGATCCAACGTAGCTGGTCTCATTATTAGACTTCTAAATCATTATATCTCCATGGAAGTCTATCATCAGTGGTGTGCAAGATGTTGGAGGTGATTCTTAAAGACAGAATTTACCTGCATTTGGAAAGGCAAGGACTGATTAGGGATATCCAGCATGGTTCTTTGCGGGAAAGAATGTCTTACAGACTTGATTGAGATTCTTAATGAAGTAATCAAAAAGACTGATGATAGCAAAGTGGTAGACATTGTTTACTTGGACTTTAGTAAAGCCTTTGAGGCTCCACATGGTAGACTAATTAGTAAAGTTAAATCACATGGGATTCCGTGTGAGCTTGCCAATTGGATGCAAAATTGGCTATATGATAGGAGACAGAGGGTAGCGATGGAGGGTTGTTTTTCAGACTGGAAGCCTGTGACCAGCAGTGTTCCACAGGGATCAGAACTGCGTCCGCTTTTGTTTGTCATTTATATGTGAGATTTGGATGAGAATACAGGAGACATGGTTAGTAAGTTTGCAGGTGACACCAAAATTGGTGGCATAGTGGACAGGTTATCTAAGATTACAAAAGGAGATCTTGATCAACTGGATCAATGGGCTGAGGAGCGGCAGACACAGTTATGTTTGGATAAGTGTGAGGCATTGCATTTTTGTCAAACAAACAAGGGCAGGACTTATACAATTAATTAATGGCAGGACCCTCAGTAGTGTTCTACAACACGAGGCAGCTAGGGGTTCACATACATAATTCTTTGAAATTTGCAGCACAGGTAGACGGCAAGACGTTTAGTATGCTTGCCTTCGTTGGTCAGACCTTTGGATATCGGAGTTGGGGGACGTCAATTTGAGGTTGTACAGGAGTTGGCAAAGCCTCTTCTTCAGTACCATATATAGGTCTGGTCACTCTGCTGTGGGAATGATATTATTAAACTGGAGAGGGCTCAGGAATGTTGCCGGGAATGGAGGTCTTGAGGCTTTCATTAGAGCATGGGAGGTTGAGGGGTGACCTTAGAGTTTATAAAATCATGAGGGGCACAGATAAGGTGTATGAAAAAGGTCCTTTCCCTAGGGTGGGAGAGATGAAAATTAGGGCATTTTTTTTAAAAAAGGGAGAGAGATATTAAAAAGGGCATAAGGGGCAAATTTTTTTTAAAAAAAGAAGAGGAGTTCATGTGTGGAATGAACTGGCAGAGAAAGTGTGGATGCAGGTGCAGTTACAACATTTAAAAGAAATTTCAATAAGTTCATGAATAGGAAAGTTTGGGAGGGATTTAGGCTAACAGCAAGCAGGCGGGACTAGTTTAGTTTGGGATCATAGTCAACGTGGACTGGTTGGACCGAAGGGTCTGTTTCCCTGCTAGATGACTATGATTCTATGCGATAAACAAGTTTGACTTATTCAGTCTATAGATTTAAATTCCACCAGCTGCCACAGAGAGATCTGAACCCACATCCCCAAAACTTAGTCTTGGCCTCTGAACTATGAGTCTAGTGACAGTGCATTATCATCTCCCATTTCTCAAATTTCCTTCTCAAAATACAAAAGCAGCCAGTGCCAACAGATAGTTTTAAAAATTCTCAACAGCAGCAACTTGCATCCAATGTATCCCACCCTCCTGCCTAATCATTAATGATAAATATAGCTAAAATTTAATAACTTTTGAATGTTTTGAGCAACATTTACATCAGACGCTTCTTTGGAGTGAACTTTGTTCGAAATCACATTTAAAAACAGAAAGTGTCTTAGGTTTATAAACTAGCTCTAACAACCACCAGATGTCTCAAAGCACTATTCAGCAGATTAAGCACTTTTAAAGTGTAGTCACTATTGTAAGTGTAGGAAGGTAAAGGGGTCAGTCAAAGACTGAACAAGTTTTCACCTTTGCTGTCTCAGGCATCTTCTCAGCATCTGTTGGCAGAACAAGACCAATAACTCATATCATGACACATGTGAATCCCATTCGCATAGGTGCAATGCTGTATCTACTTAGACTCATCCACTTTCATCAGATGGATGATGACCACAAAGATTTCTGCAAGGTGAAGTGGCCATTGTGTTATAATCACTTAAGCATATACGTTCACTATGGGGACACCTAAAAGCAAGATAATGGAAATTGACATTGACAACTGGGAGACAGTTGCTGAAGGCCATGCATTCTGAAGTTGACGATTTGTAAAGGTCGCAAGCAGAAACAGAGTTCAATTGGCCAAGAAACAAAAAAGGGACCAGAGAAAACAAAAAAGGTAGAAAATCGTGGGATAACAAGGTGTAGAGCTGGATGAACATAGAATAGTGTTCCTTTCCAGCAAATGTGCCATGTCACAGTGAGGCTCAATTGACAATGTCTAACTGAGTTAACCATCATTACAGAAACTATAATCTTAAAATGAAAAGGCTGTTACAGACAAAATTTACATTGAGATAGTTGTAGAGCACAGAATGTTCTGCTGAGAGAAAAGACAACACATTACTGCACACTAAATATTTAAAAACAATATACCACATTTATTGCTCCTTGTACACTTCCCACATGGGGATCAAGTTCATTTAAAAAGTAGGCTACTTTTTTTTAAAAAAAAAATCAGTGAAACCTAAAGTGTTGACGTTTGTAGAGACTTGAGTGCTTTCATATGAGGAGCACAAAGATAACATGCAGATATAATGGAACGTTTCCATCAAATAAAGTGGACCTACAGGATAAAAATCTTAAAATTCAATCCCATCCCATAATCATGAACAAAATGATGACTGACTTTTTGTTGCAAAGAAACCCTTACGTAATGCAAATCTGCAACAGCTATCCATCTTGGAAAATCAAATTATTCACATAAATAACGTAACAGGTGAGAATAAACAGCTCAGTTGTCATCAGATTCAAGGTTGATGTTGCTTCAGAATTTTACATCAAGCTGGACTTTAAGATCTGATAACACCTGCTGAATTGTCTCCACAAGATGATAAATTATCTACCATTTCCCTGATCTGTTATTAACTCCCCAGTTGCATTCTGTTAAAACTTAGTGTAAATTTCTTGACAATTAGCTTCCATAATCAATTTTCTCCCTCCACTAGCTTTTTATCATTTTTTCCTTTATCAACTTTTGTTAACACTGGCTGGTGTTTAAGACACTCCATCCTGATTTTAAGCAGCACTGCGAGACTACTTAAAAACAAAATCAAATACCACCCTCAACTTAAGTGAACCATGGATGGATCTTTCTTGCAGAGTTTTGCTTTTCAATATATATTTTGGTTGAACATTAGAAGTGGTTCTTTAAAAAGGTTTCCCATTGCTCATTTAGTGCCAAAGCTTTTAGTTTATTTAACAAGCTAACCTTAGTCGGTTCACACACCACCCCCACACCACCATTTAATTGGCTTTGCTTAAAATTTAAGATTCCAGTTTATAAAAACAGTGTCACTTTCAAAATTAACAGAATTTACTCATGTGACTCGGCCAATGTTGTCTATTTCATACGCTGCAAGCAAGGATGCCCCAAGGCATGGTATATTGGCGAAACCATGCAGATGCAGCTATGACAACAGATCAATGGACACTGTGCAACATTACCAGATAGGATGTTCCCTCCCAGTGGAGGGGCACTACAGCGCTCAAGGACATTTAGCTTCATATCTTCAGGTAACTGTTCTCCACGGCGGACTTCAGGATACACAACACACAGTCGTGCGAGCAGAGTCCGATAGCCAGGTTCAGTATCCATGAGGACAGCCTCAACCAGGATCTCAGATTCATATCACACTACAGGTCGCCTCAACACCACACAAAAAATCTATGGGGTAAATGTGCAATTGCAGATACATTCTATTTTGTTCAAAAAGCACACAGTTTGTAGACAGTCAATGCAGCATTTTATAAATTCCTACTTTGGAAATAAAACCAGACTGACTCCAAGTTGATACACAGCCAGATTCTAAACAAGGCCTCACACCTAAAATGCATTTTCCGACCTGGGATGTCACCTCTGGTATACTGAGCAAAGTGATAAAACCTTTCAGTTATCTCAGGGCAGTGACTTGAAAAAAAATTCTGGAATTTGCATATTAATTCTTTCTAACTGATTAAAGATTTAGCAGCCATCTTTGTTTGTTCAACACATTCGCATCAGTTCTATGACCCTTTGATCTTTTGCTTATAAAAACTGTCTAATGCCACCTCTCTCACTGACACCTGAAGGAATGAGACTCTGAAAGCTTGTGTCTTCAAATAAACCTGTTGGGACTATAACCTGGTGTCATGTGATTTTGGACCCTGTCCACCCCAGTCCAACACCATCACCTCCACATCACGGCTACTTAGCAACAACTTGCTTGTTGACATCCACTTTGTATTCCACCAGGATCACCCAGCTCCGGACCTCATTACAGCCCTGATTCAAGCATAGACAAAAAGCTGAATTCCAGAGACAAGGGAAGGCTAACAGGTCTTGACATCAAGGAGCCCAAGGAAAGCTTGAGTCAATGGGAACAAGCAGGAAAACACTCCGTTGGTTGATGTCATGCCTGACACAAGTGAAGGGAGATGGCTGTGGTTGTTGGAGGTCAGTCAATTCAGTTTCAGGACATCTCTGCAGGAGTTCCTTAGAATAACCCAACCATATTCACCTGCTTCTTTGATGACCTTCCCTCCATCATAGGTCAGAAATGGAAATGTTCACCAGTGATTGCACAATGTTCAGCACCATTCTCAACATCTCATACTGGAGCAGTCCATGTTCAAATACAACAAGACCTGCACAATATCCAAGCCTGAGTTGAAAAGGTAGCAAGTACATGGACTCCACAGAAATGCCAGACAATGACCATCTCCAATAAAAGATAACTCAGCATGGCCCCTTGACATTCAATGGCATTATTATCACTAAATCCCCCACTAACAACATTCTGATGTTACCATTGACTACGAACTCACTGAACTAGCTATAAATACAGTGGCTACAAGAGCAGGTCATATGCTAGGAACACTGCAGCAAATAAGTCCCCGCATGACAACCCAAAGTCTTGTCCACTATCTAAAAATCAGAAGTCAGAAAAGTGATGGAATAGCCCCACTTACCTGGATTAGAGCAACTCCAACAACATTCAAGATGCTTGACACCAAAACTGCCTGCTTCATTAGCGCTACATGCGCAAACATCCACTTCTTCCAGCAACAATGCTCTGTAGCAGCAGTGTATACACTGAATGTTGCGGAGTCAAAATCCTGGAATTCCCTCCCTAACGGCATTGTAGGTCTACCCACAGCATACGGACTAAAGTGGTTCAAGAAGGCAGCTCACCAACACCTTCTCAAAAGCCACTAGGGACTGCCAGCAACAGCCACACCCCATAATTGAATTTAAAAAAAAGACTAAGTTAACCATGCTTCAATACACAATACACAATAGAGGATAGCTGGATTTCTAGTCTGTTTCATAGTTTACTGATAGAAGAAACTAATGAAAATGGTCACAAATTGGAGCTTTCTAAAAGGGTGGAAATTTATTTTCTTTCAGATGCCAATGAATATTAAACAAAAGACAGGTAAGTGGATCGAATTAAGCAGTCTTCTCCAGTTTCTAGTGCCGGGATTATGCAAAATGGTGCATCGCACCGGTCAGCCTAATGTCTTATTGCAAGGACTTTAATCTGGGTTGAAAATAAATGTTCTGCTGAATGGTATGTTCAGATAAGGATTATCTGCTAGACTCTGATCAAAAAATGCATTCGTTTTGTATTTTATACACAAGTATCTAAAGATGAAGTAGGACCTCTCTGGTGCTCTGGTTATGTCCCTAGCTCTGAGCCGGAAGGCCTGGGTTTAAATCCCACCTGTGCCAGAGATGTATCATAACATCACTGCAAGAGTTGGTTTAAAAAAAATGGTGAGGCACTTTAAAGTTCAAGGAAAGAAAGAACATGTGTTTACACAGCACATTTTGTATTTCACACAAAATGGATTTAAGCGTAACAAAGCATAACAAATGTCATTTATCAGATAGATCACGTTTTGGAATACAGCAGAAAGAAGTATTAGATATTGTCCCAGATTTTGCAGCATCTGATTGTGATTATAAAGGAACATTCACTCTGGCAGAGGTTCCTTACAAACCCACATGCAGCGAGTAGATTCAGAACTTGGCACACTTACATTGCAGCTGAACAGGCTATTTGTTTTGCTACAAAGCCAATAGTCTAACATGTACAGAAATGCTTACCTCATGAAGGGCAATGAACTGTACATTACTGTAAATCATGGTTTTGGAGTTTCCAGGGAACTTATTTAAGCTAAGTTATCAAAGTAAGGCCACAGATCGCGTTCAGGAAATGATTTGGTTTAGAATACAGTGTGTTTGAAGACTACATTCAGTCTTCAAAATTTTCCACTTTTCAAAGCTACCAAATATGTAGATTATTGGAAACAAGAAAAAAACCAAACTGACAACTGATTTTTAAATAAATGCCTTTGAGTCCAGTTTACATATGCTTTGAGCTGACTGGTTGCACATTCGAGATCTCAGGCCCTTCAAGTCCCATTGGGAAAAGGGCAACAGACAGCTGGTAGGCAGTCACAGCTCAATGTAGAAGATTGTACAGAATAATACCTTGAAGTTAAAAGAAATAAAAGTTACAATGAAGGCATTTGTTCCAGAAACGTGTTTGTAGTGCAAGTTACATTCAAGGATTAAAACAATGTTCCAAAAAAATTAGGTTAAAAATGAGCACGTTTGTAACAATCACATAAATGCAGCAGGCAACACAGAGAAAAGTGTGCATTAAAGGCAGCGTCATATTGAATTAAAATTGAAAACCAATACACCACTCTTGCACAAGTTTCAACCAGTCATTTGGTAGGTGTCAAAGTTGAATAATGCTGAAAAACAGAGAGAGACATTGTGCTGAAGTTTTTCAGCTTGGACCCATCAGGATAAGTGCAAAAATTCCAAGTTTAAAAACGATTGTAAAATTTACACAATAGGTGAAAAATGATGCTGAATAATCAGCAAGTCATCTCGAATTGGCCTAGACATTGCCACAGGGAAAGTAATGGAGTTAAAGGCACCAAGATGCCAGGGAATTCACAAAAGACGCTTGGCTGGAAATTTTGCTTGATAAAATGCAAATGAACATATACCACTTTCAACACATGTAAGTGTGCCACGTTACATGTTCAACTGATTAGCCTAAATTAGTTATTAGTATAAATAGTAATCTACTTTATTGTTCAGCAAGTGTTCCATAACTACAGAACTATATCTCCAACAGATGTTTTGTTCTTTTGCAAGTGCAAACTAAATATGTACAGTATGCATTCTGTATAATACAAGTGAAGGACCATTGAATGAAATCTATCAGCCAAGCATCAGGACATACATATTACATACTCAACATTGCACTGGCACGAATTCATGCACAAAATGTTGCTCAATTGTGGTGGTTGGCAGATCGCATTTTTGTGTGAAGACGGCAGCCTGTAAATGGAAGATCCCTCTTCTTAAGTAGCCCTTGGGGACCATTGTTGACTTACTGGAGAGTTGTGGACCCTGAGGTGGCTTCCTAGTTTAATAGAGGATAAGCACACCCTGTGTTGGGGAAGTGATGTTTGATGATGTAGGTGGAAATAATGTTCAGGTTTTCCTCCTGCTTCTTCAGTGTTTGGGCTTGGCTTCAGCCTGGGACCGTCAGGGACAGTCAAAATCAGTAGTGTCTTCACAGATGCATTTTCACCAGTTTGGGCGATCTTGGGCAAAAGATCCTCAAGTGGGCAGGGATGTTGCGATTGTAAGTTTTATTGGAGGTTTTCAGGATGTGCTTGAATCATTTCCTCTGCCGTCATGGTAATCACTTACAAAGAAGTAGTTCAGAGTAGAGAGCTTGCTGAAAGAGTCTTGTGTCAAGTTGATGAGGCTATCCAATGCAGCTAATTGACCACAACTAAAGCCTCAGTGTTGGGGATGCTAGCCTGAAAGGGCATTGATAATGGAGTGCCTATCCCATCACTGGATTTGCAAGATTTTACAAAAGCATCATTGATGCTATTTCTCTAGGGATTTGAGATGTCTGCTGTACAGTAACTGTCTCCTGAATATACAGGAGGGTGAGCAACATTGCTTGCTGTCAGGCTTGAAGTATTTGTCTCCCACCACCTGTGGCGGGGGCCTGATCATCATAACAAGATACAATATGAAGCAGAGCAAGATAGCAGACAAAGAAACATCCATCCCTGATACGCTCAATGCTTTATGCGCTCAGTTTGAGCTGAATGCCAGCAGTGCAGTGTCACCTGCCCCTACAGCCCCGGATGCACCTGTTCCCTCAGTCACCCTTGCAGATGTCAGAGCGGTTTTCCTGGGAGTCAATCCAAGGAAAGCGAAGACGAAGACCCCGACTGTGCACTTAGATCCTGTGTGGACCAGCCGGCAGAGGTAATCACTGACATCTTCAATTTCTTCCTCCTACTAGCCAAAGTCCCTACCTGCTTCGAGAGGCCCATAATCATCCTAGTACCTAAGAAAGTACATGCAACATGCCTTAATGACTACCGCCCAGTGACTACCTTCAATAATCATGAATGCTTTGAGAGGCTGGTTATGGCCCATATCAACTCCAGTCTCCCAGGCTACTGATCTAACAGGTCCACAGTGGATGCCATTCCCCTAGGCCTGCACTCATCCCTGGAACACCCAAGTCAGACCCCCGTTCATCGACTACAGCTCTGCCTTCAACACCATTATCCCTTCTGGACTGACCTCAAAACTGAGAGCTAGGTTCCGCTTCTGCCCTCCGCAATTGCATCCTCAGTTTCCTAACCCACTGACTGCTGTGAAGATAGACAACTGCACCGCCTCCTTGATAACACAACACTGGAGCCCACCAAAGGATATATTCTCAGCCCCCTGCTGTACTACCTGTACATCCACAATTGTTTGGCGAAGTTTGCTGATGACACCATTGTGGTAAGACAGATATCAAATGAGTCAGAATACAGAAAGGAGATGGAGAGCTTGAAACGTGGTGCGATGATAACAACCACGCTCTCAAATTCAGCAAAACTAAAGAACTGATCATTGATTTCAGAAAGAGAGGAAGGAGAAGAACATGTTACCATCTACATCAATGGAGTGGAGGTTGAGAGGATCGAGTGTATCAAGTTTCCAGGAGTGACAATAACTGACAATCTGTCCTGGACTTCCCACGTAGATGCGACAGTCAAGAAGGCACAACAACGCCTCTTCTTCCCCAGGAAGCTCAGAAAACTTGGCACATTCTCACCAACCTTTACTGATGCGCCACAGAAAGCATATTGTCCGAGTGCATAACAACCTGGTACAGCAACTGCTCTACCCAGAAACAACAGAAGGTTGCGTGCGCAGCCCAGACCATCTTGGAAGCCAACTTCCCATCCACGGATTCCACTTACATCTCTCATTGCTGCAGGAAGGCTGCCAAAGACCTATTCTACCCCAGTAATACACTCCTACAACCTGTTCCATCAGGAAGATACAGAAGCTTGAACACGTGCACCAGCAAGTTCAAGAACAGCTTCTTCGCTGTCATTATTAAACACGCTGAATGGA
This sequence comes from Ginglymostoma cirratum, assembly GCA_024137785.1. NCBI lineage: Eukaryota > Metazoa > Chordata > Chondrichthyes > Orectolobiformes > Ginglymostomatidae > Ginglymostoma > Ginglymostoma cirratum. Next base: position 14,812,301 of record JAHRHZ010000140.1, on the reverse strand, counting down.
ATCCCTAACTTCAAATAATGTTGATCTTGTTAATGTTATTCTTGCCTCGCACACATCCTGTGCCATGTAACCTATATGCCTCACTCTGTCCAAGTTTTTTTTCACCCTATGATCTGTATGTCCTTGCTTATTATGATCTGCCTGTAATGCTTGCAAACAAAGCTTTTCACTCTACTTATGTGACAATAACTCACATGTGACAATAATCAAATCAAATAATATTGCTCAAATGGCAGAGATTTTGATGAAACACTGGAAGAAATGCTGAAGGTATTGGCCATGTGCAATCCTTCAGAGGAGGTTCCTAAGGAATGAGAATGATCCATGTTGTCCAGTAGCATACTGTGGATCTTGAAAATCTCAGAGTGGAAAAAAAAAAATCACATGCAAAGTCACTGCACAACAGCAGTGTGAAACATAAGAACATAAAAAAATAGGAGCAGTAGTAGGACATTCAGTCCCTCAAAGCCTGTCCCATCATTAAATACAATAATGGCTGATCTGTTCCATCAGAAACACTTTCATGCCAGCTCCTCCTAACCCTCAAGCGCCCAATATTTTTGTAAAAACTACCACCCTCCTCCTCAAATACTTTCAGTGATTTTGACCACTCAACTCTCTAGGGTAGAGAATTCAAAACATTCACTACCCTCTATGAGATGTCTTTGCATTGCAGACTTAAACGTGTGTTTATTTTGTAACTATGTCCCCAAATTTGGGATTCGTCCATTAGCGGAAACATCTTCTCAACATTACCATTTCAAGCCCTCTCCAAATCCTGTATATTTACTTAAGCTGTTATTCAAATTTGAGAAACTTCATCTTTCCAGGATAATTCCAGGGCAATTTCCAGGCACTTTTCAAGTCTGAAACTGGTGGCTTTTGGACTATTTATAAAAGTGTGCATAATCAAATCCAGCGAGGTTATTTAGGTGGAGCTAAAAAATAAGAAAGGGATGATCACCTTACTGGGATTGTATTATACATCTCCCCAATAGTCAGCAGGAAATGGAGAAGCAAATTTGTAAGGACATCTCAGTTATCTGTAAGAATAATAGAGTTGTAAATGGTAGGGAATTTTAATTCTCCAAACATAGACAGGGACTGCCACAGAGTAGAATTTGTTAAGTGTGTACAAGAAAGTTCTCTTATTCAGTATGTGGATGTACCTACTAGAGAAGGAGCAAAACCTGGCCTTTTCTGGGGAAATAAGACAGGGTAAGTGATTGAGGTGTCGGTGGGGGAGGATTTGGGGCCAGCGATGATAATTCTACCCGCTTTAAAATAGTGATTGAAAAAAAGGATAGACCAGATCTAAAAGTTAACGTTGTAAATTGGAGGGAGGCCAATTTTGACAGTATTAGGCAAGAGCTTTCAAAAGTTGATGGAAGGCAGACATTCGCAGGTAAAGGTATGGAGTAAATCCCTACAAGTGTACGAGGGCAGTAGGAGTATACTCAAGAGGGAAATCAAGAGGGCAAAAAAAGGGACAGATAGCTTTGGCAGATAGGATTAAGGAGAATCCAAAAGGGATTCTATAAATACATGAAGGATGAAAGAGTAACTCGGGAGAGAATAGGGCCCCTTAAAGATGAGCAAGGCCACCTACGTGTGGGACCACAGGATATGAGCGAGATACTAAATGACTATTCCACATCAGTGTTTCCTACAGAGAAGGACATGGAAGCTAGAGAACTGGGGGAAATAAATAGTGATATTTTGAAAAGTTCCCATTTTACAGAGGTGGTGGGGCTGGACCTCTTAAAATGCATAAAGGTGGAGAAATCCCCAGGACTTGATCAGGTGTACCCTAGAACTTTGTGGGAAGCTAGGGAAGTGATTGCTGGGCTCTCTGCTGAGATATCTGTATTATCGATAGCCACGGGTGAGGTTCCAAAAGGCTGGAGGTTGGCTAACGTGGTGCCATTACTTAAGAAAGATGGTAAGGAAACACCAGGAAACTACTGACCAGTGAGCCTGACGTTAGTGGTGGGCAAGATGCTGGAGGGATCCCGAGGGACAAGACTTACACGTATTTGGAAAGGCAAGGGGTGATCAGGGATAGTCACCATGGCTTTGTGTATGGGAAATCGTGACTCACTAACTTGATTGAGATTTTTGAAGAAGTGACAAAGAAGATTGATGATGGCAGAGTGGTGGTCATTGTCTACATGGACTGCAATAAGGCACGTGATAAGGCTCCACGTGGTAGACAGGTTATCAAGATTAGATCACATGGAATACAGGGAGAACTAGCCACTTAGACAAAATTAGCTCAAAGGTAGGAGACAGTGGGTAGTGGTACAGGGTTGTTTTTCAGACTGGTGGCCTGTGACCAGCAGTGTATGCCGCAAGGATTGGTGCTGAGTCCACCGCTTTTTGTCATTTTATATAAGTGATTTGGATATGAATACAGGAGGCACTGTTAGTAAGTTTGCAGATGACACCAAAATTGGCAGTGTGGTGGATAGCAAAAAAGGTTACCTTAGAGTACAACGGGACCTTGATCAGATGGGCAAATCAGCTGAGAGGAAGTTTAATTTAGATAAACGTGAGGTACTGTGTTTTGGTACAGCAATTCAGGGCAGCACTTATATACTTTATGGTAAGGTCTTGGGGAGTGTCACCATACAAAGAGATCTTGGGGTGCAGGCTCATAGTTCCTTGAAAGCAGAGTTGCAGAAGACAGGGCAGTGAAGAAGGCATTTGGTATGAATACCTTTGTCAGGGCATTGAGTTTCAGAGTTGGGAGGTCATGGGTGGCTGTACAAGACATTCATTAGGCCACTATTGGAATACTGCATTCGATTCTGGTCTCCCAACTATAGGAAAGATGTTGTGAAACTTGAAAGGGTTCAGAAAAGATTTACAAAAGGATGTTGCCACAGTTGCAGTGTTTGAGCTATAGAGGGAGAGGCTGAATAGGCTGGGGATATTTTCCCTGGAGCGATAGAGGCTGAAAGGTGACCTTATAGAAGTTTATAAAATCATGAGGGGTGGGACTGGGCAAATAGTGAAGGTCTTTTCCCAGGGCAGGGCAGTCCAAAACTAGACAGGACCGTTTAAAGTGAGAGGGGAAAGATTTAAAAAGGGACCTAAGGGGCAACTCTCACCCGCTCCCCCGCTTCCCCCACTCCCCACCACACACACAAACACACAAAATGTAAGTAATGAGCTGCCAGAGGAGGTGGACGAGGCTGGTACAACTAAAACAACATTTAAAAGCCATCTGGATGGGTATATGAATAGGAAGGGTTTAGAGGGATATGGGCCAAATGCTGACAAACGGAACTAGGTTAATTTAGAAAAGCTGGTCAGCCATGGCAAAGTTGGACCAAACAGCCCATTTCTGTGCTGTGCATCTCTATGACTCTATAACAGTAATGCAATCAGAATAGCCACAATTTCACAGGTTACTTTTGATATCTTTGATTCCTGCATCAGGCATGCAATTGAGCTGTAGCCCCTACAAGTATGCGATCAAGGCCAATCATATAGTGCAATTGTATAGTATACAGCTATGTGAATCACAACTGGCATACTGACCAGTGAAAGCAGACTTACAGCTGACAGTCGTGGAGAACCCATTAACTGATTGCCCACGCTTATATAAAGAAAAGGCAGCGCATGAGAGTACTCCATTACAATTTGAAATTGTGATGGAGTGCACAAAGGGCAGTCCAATTTGTTAAATATGTTCTTTCCATACAAATGAACAAGATAGCAGAAGTAGGCCATTTGGCCCGTCAAGCTTACTTTGCAACACAAGACAATTATGACTGCTCTGTTCACATTTTGAATTCCACATTCCCATCTACTGCACCACCCCCACCGATAATCTTAAGAATCTCTTAACAGAAAAAGAATGAATCCAATTCCACCCTTGGGTACACTGCAAAAGGAATGGAATATAAAAGTAGGAAATTTTACCATAGCTATACAGGGCCGTAGTGACACTATAACTTCAGTACTGCACACGTTCTACTTATTTGAGAAAGCATAGAATTTTTTTTAAATGAGTGATTCAAATTAAACTTCTAATAATTCTTGGGATGGAGCATTTATCTAATACAGAAAAGTTGAACATGATGGGTCTGTACCCATTGGAGTTAAGAACAAGGAGAAATTTTATTAAAACATGAAAACCTGAGAAGAATTATCTGGGTAACTGTTGGGAGAACATTTCTTCTTTGGGGGGGGGGAAGACTAGTTCAAGGCATTTATAAATAAGAGGCTGCCTTTTAAAATGGAGTTGAGGAGATTTTTTTTTAAAAGACTCGTTTGTTACTTTGTGGAATGGTGTTTCCCAGAAAGCAGTGGAAATTGAGTCATTGAATCTATTCATGACAGAGTTAAATAGGTGACAGCTAAGGGCTTTTTTTCAGACAAACAGGGAGGAGAAACAGTAAAAGTGGAGTTGAGACTGCAATCAAATCAGGTGATGACCTTAAAAACGGCACAGAAAGCTCAAAGAACCAGATGGGACACACACAGGAATAGACTGCTCCTAAGTAAGGAAAGCAGAAATCTGTAGTCCCTGTGGGAGACCAATTATAGTCCTTCTTTGATTCTTGAAAAATGTTCACAATTACACTTTCCAACCATCTAGCCAATTTTGCATGCATACTGCTACTTTCCCAAAAGCTCTGCTTTTGCTGACATGCAATTTATGAAAAGCCTTTTGGAAGTCCATGTACACAAAAATCAACAACAGGACACGCATTTCACCTTTGTTATTTCAGGACAGCACTTTTAAAACAAATCAGTTATGTACTAGTCTCTCTTAGCACATCCATGCTGATTTCTGAATTGTCCACAGCCTGGGACTGCTAATTTTGCTCCACATTATAATCTGGGACCAAGCTGATTGACCTGTAATTAGGAGGCATTACATCCATTTTGAACAACTGCAATTCTTCCAATCCTATGACACCAACCATGTACCTAAAAAGTGTTGAAGTATTATGGCCCACTGCAATTTTCTCAATCTCTGACTTCTCAATGTCCCAGAATGCATGTCCTTTTATTGCAGTGTTGGTATGGTGGCCAGCATGGCACACCTTCCAACAACTGGTGAACTGCAGCAAACAGCACATCACACTTCCTTGATTATTTTCAGCAGGCTGTGTTTCACAGTAGTCAAACCAGCCTTGCAAAACACAGAACATAGTGTTCAACAGTCAATGTTATTCTGTTGTTAAATATAAATTACTTAATAATCCAAACTGTGCTAAGAATTACAATGGTAACAAATCTAAGATCATCAGTACTGGTAGCATGCTAGAAATTGTATTTATTCACACATATGGGCCTATTATTTCTGGGAAAAATTAACCTCCACGTATTGCACTTTTTGTACAATGAAGAAAGAGCTGTAGAGACAGTTAACCTCAGCTGCATCTTCACGGCAATGCCCTGACGAATCAAAGTTGACTTGCTTGGTGCAATTTAATCAGTTAACTGTCACTGCTACATCTCCATACAATCCATTAGCGCCCTCTCCTTATACTGTATATATTGCTCAATTTTCTAAAATAAAGGATTTTAGTAAAGCTTTTGATAAGGTTCCACATGGTAGACTAATTAGTAAAGTTAGATCACATGAAATTCACAGTCAGCTTGCCAGTTGGATAAAAGTTAACTTTACAGTAGGAGACAGACAGTGGTGATGGAAGGTTGTTTTTTGATTAGAGGCTTGTGACCAGCAGTGCTTCATAGGGATCAGTACTCTGTCCACTTTTGTCAATTATATAAATGATTTGGATGAGAATATAGGAGACACGGTTAATAAGCTTGCGGATGACACCAAACTGGTGGTATAATAATTATAACTAGAGTCATACACCACAGAAACAGACCCTTCAGTCCAACTTGTGCGCATCAACCTGACATCCCAAACTGACCTAGTCCCACGTGCCAGCATTTTGCCCAGACACCTCTGAACCCTTTATTTATATACCCTTTAAATGTACTTGTACCCACCTCCACCACTTCCTTTGGCAGCTCATGAATGGACAGTGAAGAGAGTTACCTAAAATTACAAAGAGATCATGATCAATTGAGCCAATGGGCTGAGGAATAGGAGATGGAATTTAATTTAGATAAATGCAAGGTATTGCATTTGGTAGAAAAAAATAAGGGCAGGACGCTGGGTAGTGTTGTAGAACAGAGGGACCTATGGGTTCAGGTACATAATTCTTCCAAATTTGCACCACAGGTAGACAGGCTCGTTAAGAAGGCATGTAGAACGCTTGCTTTCATTGCTCAGACTGATCAGCACAGGAGTTGGGACATCATGTTAAAGTTTTACAGAACTTGGCAAGGTCTTTTCCAGAGTACTGCGTGCAGTTCTGGTCACCATGTTATAAAAATATAGTTAAACTGCAGATGGTTCAGAAAAGATTTATCAGAACGCTGCCGAGAATAAAGGGTTTGAGTTATATAAATAGACTGGATAAGTTGGGATTTTTTCCACTGGAGCGTAGGAGATTGAGGTGTGTCCTTATAGATACTTATAAAATCATGAAAGGCATAGTTAAGGTGAATAACAAAGGTCTTTTCCCTATGGTGAGAGGGTTCAAACTATGAGGCATATTTTTAAGGAGAGAGGTGAAAGACTTAGACACAAAGGTCAACTTTTTACAACATAAAGTGTGGTTAGTGTGTGAAATAAGCTGCCAGAGGAACTGGTGGATGCAGATACAGTTGCAGTGTTTAAAAGAAGTTCAGATAAGTACATGAATAGGAAAGGTTTGGAGGGATATGGGCCAAACACAGGCAGGTGGGAATAGTTTAGTTTGAGAACATGGTCAGACTAGTTGGATCGAAGAGTCATACAGCATGGAAGCAGACTCTAAGACTCTAAAGCAAAATAGTGTAGATGTTGGAAATTTGAAATAAATGCTGAAGAAGCTTAGCTTGTCTGGCAGGGTCTGTTGAGAGAGAAACGGAGAAAGTTCTGTGAAAAAAAGTCTTGGGCTTCAAAAAAGTAACTATTTTTCACTGTACAGATGCTGCCATATCTAATGAGTTTCTCCAGGATATTCAGTTTTTAAGCACTTTTCTAAAAAATTTTCTTCCACCTTAGTCCTAATGAGCACAAGGCAAAACACTTCAACTTCACATCTCTTTTTAGCAATGTTACAGGAAACCTAATTGAGAACTATTTAATTAATAATTACTACTAATTCAGTGCTCTCTATCCCTCTCAATTCTCCATGCACCTTGGGTTCCAAAGTGTAAATTCTTCCTCGCAGCAGTAGCAAAATATTATTTAGATGAACAGTTTAATTATCCAAACAAATGGTTCCTCTCAAGAATTGTTGATGTCAACTATCACAAATCCTGTATTGGCCACAACACCCAAGGAGTCTTACTAGGAGGTATTCAAAACCATGAGAGATTTGGATATAGTAGATGGGGAGAAATTGTTTCCACTGCTTGAGAGGCAGGTTCAATGAAGCATGCAAAGTTACAGGAGGCAGTTTGGGGAAATGGCACTAAAGAACTGCTCATTTGACAGGGTAGTGCCAACAAACAATCCAAATAGCACCCCACACCCCTGCAATGGACCAATTCTTGATTCCATACCATTGACTGTTTGAGATGAAAAGATCAAGTCCAAGCAATCTATGTGACATGTTTCCACTGGGGCAAATACGCAACTGTAACACGAAAACATTATCAAAGTTTTGACAGAATTCCATACTGTAGCAAATACTTTAAACAATAGGAAACAAATCCTTGATGTCGTTACAAAGACAATTTGGGTTAAGACATTACCCAAGAACTATAAAGAAACTGATGGACATCTTTAAAGTGGTTACTCCTTTGAAAGAATTTTAAACTTATCGAGATAATATACAAACAAAAAAGAAAATAAAATTTTCAAATCCAAGTGGATAAATGTAATCACCACCAACCTCTCAAGGACAATGAGGGATGGGCAGCAAATGCCGGCACCCTCTACCCATGAAAGTTTTAAAAAGACTTCGAACTACTAAAGTCAAACACAGATATATTTCACTAGGGAGACTATTTGAATATCATGTCCCGAATGTGGAGCAGTCCGGAGCCAGACCCCACTCCAGCTGTAGAACGGAGCCTCCCCCATCCCCAACCCTCTACCGCTCCTTGTCCTGAACTCACATAGTGTTTGCTCGGATTCCTCCGTTTCTCCACATCCTGGACCCGCACATCCATCGCCACGCGGCTTGGGGGCTGCATCTTTTTGGTGCCTCCGCTTACACACGGCGTTCGGCTCAGAAAGTGCGGTCTCCCGGCCCCCACCCCCCGCACCAGGTCGTTGCCCGTCGCTCCGCCACAGGTTCCCGTTCGTTGCCAGTCACTCCTCCCGCCCACCTCCCATTCCCCGCAAGCTACTGGTCACTCCTCCCCCGCCCTCAAATAGGTCGCTTTCCCGGTACGCGCTCAGTGCTTCGTGCGCACTCCCAGTATCGTCTTTTCTTCTCGCTCGAGCCACGACCCCCAACTGACATGTCAACCAGCCATTCATAGACAGGTTGATCTTAAAGATAACGACAACCCACCAATCTGCGCTCAGAACATCGTCGACAGGCACCGCCCCCATCGTAACGCCCCCGGCAATTGGCGGGAGATTTAAAGGGCGCGCGAGCGCGTCATGGTCAGCGACACAAAGACGAGGATCGGGAGAAATAAGGCGAGTTTGTGAGTGAGAACCAGAACATAAAGTCCAGTTTCTTTTAAAGAAGTTGTTGGAGAGAGGGAAACCAGGAATCGGACTGCAGCCTCTGAAAAGGCCATACATTGTGTTTGGCGAGAAAGCAGTGTGGTATCACGATGATAAGGCATTAGTTGTATAGGGTTTAATGATAACAGCAAAGGTTGTTAGCAGCAGTGATTATTGTTTAATAAAAATGTTGGTACGTGGTGAACGTGGTAGAATAAGTCATGTGTTGCTTGTGGACACCAGTGTAGTCTTGAGCAAACATTTGGTATGCGCTACAGGCGTTGCAAAACAGCGGGAGAGGAGCCTAAACACACTGTACAGGATTGGTCACTTCTTTTGCATAGGGTCTTCTGTTGTGTGGGGGTTTTTTTTTGTTGTTGTCAAGGGAATGAGCGTATTATCCAAGCTGATTTTATTCCAGAACCATCCTGGGGTAGGGGATGTCTTAAAGCAATAGGTACGAAAATGAAACGCATTGTTGTGACGAATAGTACAGTTGGAAATAAGCATTGTTATGTGCGTTATACAGCTGAGTGTGTCAATCCTGATGACTGGAGAGGAACGTTCAGTAGGATGGGGGAGATCTTGCTTATCGCATATCCTGTGCGATGTGACCTGTATGCCTCAAGTTTTTTTTCTAACAACTTTTGATTTGTATACCCTTACAATGATCTGCCTGTACTGCTTGTAAACAAAGATTTTCACTGTACTCTGGTACAGATGACAGCCAGTCAAACAATCAAAGGGTTTTTATCATAGAAAAATGTTGAAGAAACTCTAAGTCTGGCAGCATCTGTAGAAAGAGTAGCAGCATTTATAGTAGGATGTGACTTTTTTTGGTAGAACTCTTGAAATGTTAACTATATGTCTCTCTCTACACAAATGCTGCTAGACCTACTGAGTTTCTCAGCATTTTGTTTCAGATTTCCAGTATCTAATATTTCCCTTTTTGATAGGGAAAGTGGCTAATTAGAATTTTAAATAGTTTGTAGTACAAGGATTAGAATTTGAATTTTCATGATCTGTGAGATTTCTTGTCAACAAAATCAAATTTCTAATGAAAGCGATACAATGGAAGAGCATCAGTTTGGATGAAAAATCAAGCTGTATTCAAATATTTAGGTGTTCCAGTTCAGCTTTTCAAGTTTTAAAAGGCAATCAATACTGAGTTATGGAAACTTTGGTTGCCAAATACTTCCTCTGAGAGAAAGTCTTGCAGCCATATCTGGAGGTTTGTTCACTTCTTCTCTGACCCCCTAGTACAGTGATTGTAATGAGGTTGGCCAGGTGGACCTTTGTAGAGTGAGTTTCCTGACTGGACCAGATTAACAGCCCCATCAGGGAGTTCTAACACAAACTGGGGTTTCAGGGTTTGTGTTGACTCTGGGAGCTGGGTCAGTGTCATGTACTATGTCAGCACTCTCCCTCTGAAGAGCGCCCCACTTAGATACAGCCTCACCCTAACCCCATATCCCTGCTTTTACCATGGGTAATCCACCTAGCCTGAACAACTTAGCATGACCATTTGACCTAAACTGCACATCTTTGTGTTTTTGGGGAAAATCTGAACATCTGGCAAAAACAACCATGCGGATTAGGAGAGAACATGCAAACTCCACACAGACAATTGGTCAAGTCTGGAATCAAACCCAGGTTCCTGGCAATGAGACAGTAGAGCTAACCACTGAGTCACAGTGCCTCATTGACCAACAGAGCAGATCTGGCAATCATCTATCAATTGTGGCAGCTTGATCCTTTCACACTTATCTCAGGAGGTTTGTGGAAGCTCACATATTCTAGGCCGAGGTAGATAGATCTTTAATCAGTAAGAGAATCAAGGGTTATGACAACAAAGTAAAGCTCCGATCAGCCGTGATGTCTTTGAATGGCAAAGCAGACTCATTGTGCTGAATGCCCTTCTTTTGCACCTGCATCTGGGTATGAGAAGCTCTGGTTCCTCCAAGGGCTTAGTGGTAGTGTCTATACCTCTAAGCCAGACAACCCAGGTTGAAGTCGAATCTGCTCCAGAAATGTGTAGTAATATCTCTTAACTGCTTGATTAGAAAACATCTGCAAGGTGTAAACATGTCACAGGACTAACTGTCCTTTTTCAACACTGCTTTCTGCAGAATAGCTACCAAAAAGCTTTACCTAGTTCAAGGGACTCTTGTGCTATAGTGGTAGCATCCCTACCTATGGGCAAGGAGGCCAGGATTCAAGTACCACCTGCTCGACAAGTGTCATAACATTCTGAATAGTTGATCAGAAAGTATTTATCTCGTTTCTCACTCCTTTCTTTCTCTCTCCTTCAGAATCTCTGCAAATTTGTAATCATAACAAGCATTCTTAAAGTACCTGAACAATCTGATTCCCATACCATGCAATCAGTCTTTACTAATAATGTTCCTGGGCCTGTCCATTCTTTAAGCCCCTCTCTCTTACTATAAATAATATCTCCCAGATTGAAGCTAGTTTTTAATGGCAATACTGTTTTATCTTAAGACTCCCCAAATAGACCTTGACTTTAAAGAAAGCATTTCTGCCTGCGTGTACTGCATTTAAATGCTGTGGAAAATGTAGAAACAATTATAGCTCAAGCTAGGTCTGATCATTTAATGCTGATGGAACTGATGTGGAATATATCTTCCCACCAGCTTTAACTAATTCTTAGCACGTAGAGCCCATGCTGGTGCAGACTATATTTTAAGTTTGGATGAGGTGACAACATTTTGTGAACCACTTGCTAAGAAACACAACCCTTTGCTAAAAGGGGTCTCTCTGCTGCTGTATTCATAATTAAATTCATCTTCACACCCTTATCAGTGAGAAATTATACCAGTGGTCCAAGTCTGGGTCCCTGTCTGCTTTTCCACTGTGGAAAAATCACAATTATGTTCTTATCTCTTTTACTATGTTATTGTTGATTTGACAAAATCCAGTTGTCAAATCTATAAAGTTCTTTTTCTGTCCCATGCCTCAAAATCCATGACCACTACCTCAATGAAATCTCTTGCTAAGGGCTGACTTGACTATGGCCAATGTCGTCATCTTTTTGATATTTATTTCTTACAAATCTCATTTATCACTTCTTTCTTTTGTAAACTCTTTTTAGATAATAGATGCAGGTGCAAAAGAAGGGCATTCAGTGCAAAGAGTCTGCTTTGCCATTCAAAGACATCATGGCTGATCTGAGCTTTACTTTGTTGTCATAACCCTCGATTCTCTTACTGATTAAAAATCTGTCTACCTCGGCCTAGAATATGTGAGCTTCCACAACCCTCCTGAGATAAAGAATTCCACAAATTCATTACCCTGAGACAAGAAATTAATCTTGAATGAGTGATACCTTGTACTGAAATTCCAGGTTTTTGGTAAGTGGTTGGAGTTCAGCTTCTTGGGGTTTACAAGGTAAGTAGAATAACGAGATGTTTTCACTGGGTTCCCAAATAGCTCAACCAAGTGAGGGAGAGATGTGCATGCTTACTGTAACTTGGTGGTCATCCATCTGACTACTTAGGGGTTTGTGAAAACCAAAAACCAGTCTCTAGAAAATGGCTCAAGGTCCCACAGTCTCTTCCAGGGCCAGGTTTTCCAGCACTTTTTGTGTAATAAACCCCATCTTTTTTCTACCCAAAAGGTTTGCTTGGCTAACTTTCTAAAATCATAACTTTCTGTAATCAGCTGTTGAATCACAGCACGCATTAAACGTTTGACCATATTTCCAAGAAGTTATGTTAATTTCTTTCAAACTCCTGAAGGTGAGGGAGGGGAAATGACAAACTCTGTTCAGCTTTGTTCATCCATTGCCTGGATGAGTGCAACTCCAGTTATACTCAAGAGGCTCAATACATTCAGGGCAAAGCAGCCTACTTAATTGGCAGCACATCCACAAACATTCATTCCCTCCACTGATGTTCAGGATCAGCAGTATGTACAATCTACTGTAGACTGCAGAAATTCACCAACATTTCTTAGACAGCACCTTTCAAACCAAGTTCACCACCATCCAGAAGGACAAGAGCAGCAAATATATGGGTATTCCACCACCTGCAAGATCTCCTGCAACCACTCATTACCTTGATTCAAGATACATCACTGCTCCTTTAGAGTCACAAAATCCTGGAACTCACTCCCTAACAATATTATTGTTGAGAACCTGCACAGAGTTCAAGAAACTCACTAACACCTTCAAGGGCAACTAGAGACAGGCAATAAATACCGGCTCAACCAATTTCCACATCACATGAATGTGGAAAAATAAAAAAGCTATCATATTTCCTTGATTACTATATAGCTAACAACTTGTACAGCACTGTGAACCATTTTGTACTGTAATGACATGATGTTCTCTGCTCATTCATGTGCCTATGCAGTGTAACTCTGAGGTTGATGGAGGCTGCTGACATTTCTGGCTATATGGCTCAGATGACAGTGGATGTTGGCCTGATAAAGATGACAGGTCTTTGCACCACGCTGTATCTGGTAGTTAATGACTCCAATGTGCTGCACTCCCTAGGCACAGACTGGACTGTGCCACATCGTCTACACAGAAAACATTACACCGCACCTTCTGCATGCAGACCGCACAGTGTTGCGCCCTATTGTGTGCCAACTGCATGGGGACACACTTCAAACACATGCACAAAGTTAATCCCCTTACACATTTTACAAGTCAGAGAGGAGACAATGATGATTATTTGACATGGCAATGTGCAAGTGAACTATCTTGCATTCATTGAAGAGTCAGCAGGATGATATGTTTTGGACTGAACTGTTATTTCTGGTCAAGCAGAGTGGTCTTCTTACTGTTAGCTTGAATTTGATGCCCTGACTAATATACCTGCCATTAGAGAGTGTTATGATTGATAAAGCCTTGCAGTTTATAGGAATCATGTTGGTATTTCATTTTGCATTGGGTGCTATTCATGTTCTGGGGTTCAAGACATTGAAAATCAGTTGTTTTCACCTCCAACTCTCCATTCTGTAATGGAGGAAATTCAATACAGGTTGATACTTTCAACCAACCAATCTGGTTGGAGACATGAAACTAATCACCTAAAGTAAGGGCGTTTACTGCACATCATATCAAAATATCACATAGGTATGAAACTTAGTTTCAAAATGTGTTCAATGTTAAGATAGGTTTCATGAATATTCAAGTGAGCTGTATAAGCCATGATTTAATTAAGAACCATGGTACAGCTCACTTTATCCCATTGTTTTAGTGCCCTGACTATGGACAGACAATCTTGTATATTTCAATAAGATTCCGTCACTAAACTCCAGAACAGAGAGGCTCAATTTACTCAGACCATCATCAACACATTCACTCAGGTGAAAACTAAAAGAACTGTGGATGCTGTAAATCAGTAACACTCAAAGGTGGCAAAGTAAGAATGTGGAGACTGAATGAGAGCCAGAAACATTTTAAATCATCATCTGTATTAATAAATTCATTTTTTTCCTCTGATCAATTTATCATTTTGCAGTTATTTCCATTTGCACAGTAATTAGTTTAAATTACCTTCAGACCCTAAATTTTAAATTTAAGATTTGGTACAACTTTAAACATTTCCAAGTTCTCTCATCAGCCCTCAAGTGAGGAATAAATGGAAACTTGACTGTTTACACGAAAAGGCTGCACACCTGATATAGGATATAAATAACTAAGGCTCTTTTATTGATCCTTGTGGAACTTCACTCATCATTGCTGCCAACAATACCCTGTTTTCTATTGTTCTGCTTCTGACTTGTAGAACTCTCCCAATTCATCAACATCAACAACAAAAAAGAAATTGCTGGAAAAGCTCAGCATGTCTGACAGCTTTTGTGAAGAGAAATCAGAGTTAATGTTTCAGGTCCAGTGACCCTTCCTCAGAACTGATGGCAGCTCAGAAAATACTCAATTCCATGATGTTTTTTCATTTTGCAAAATTGTAATTCTCTTCTCCTAATTAAATATTATTGTTGGGAGTACTTTATCTTTATGAACTATGAAAACTGGAAGATATTGAATTGTTTCAACACTTCAACACTTAAATTCCATTCTAATTACCAGGATGGGACTCCAATATAATTCAGTTCCTGTATCATTGCCTACTTGATTACCAATCCAAGAAAAATACCATGACACCATTGCCTCCCCATTCATGTCATAGAGCACAGAAACAGACCCATTGTCCATCTTGTCCAAGCCGAATAAGTTTACCAAACTAAACTAGTCCCATTCACCTGCATTTAGCCCATATCCCTCAACCTTTTCTATGCGTGTACCTGTCAAAATGTCTTTTAAATGTTCTAACTGTGCCTGCATCTATCACTTCCTCTGGCAGTTCATTCCAAATACATACCACCCTCTGTGGAAAACATTACCCCTCCAGTCCCTTTAAATCTTTCTCTTGCATTAAAAATATGCCCCCTAGTTTTAAACTCTCCCATCCTAGTGAATAGACCTTTGCTATTTCCCTTAATCTATGCCTCTCATGATTTATAAACATGTATAAGGTCACCCCTCAACCTCCTACATTCTAGTGGAAAATGTCCCAGCCTATCCAATCTCTCCTTATAACTCAAACCCTCCAGTCATAGCAACATCCTTGTAAATCTATTCTGAACCCTCTCCAATTTAATAATATCCTTTCCATAGCGGAGCAACCAGGGCTGTACGCAATACTCCAAAAGTGGCCACAACAAAGTCCTGTGCAACCTCCACATAATGCCCCAGCTCCTAATCTCGATGGTCTGAGCAATGAAGGCCAGCATGAAAGAAGATGCAGTTTTCTTTAAAAAATAGTGCTGATTGAAGTTCTTTTGATGTCTGAAGAAAGCTGTTGACATTGTATATAGTGGGTGGTGTGGAAGAAAAGGAATACAATCTTTACAGATTCAATTTCCAGCTTTATTAGCATTTGATTAATGAGTCGTGATCAGCCAGTTTCAAAAGGGTGTGTACAACATGAAGGGTGCCCAGTAATGACGGTAGAATAGGCCAGTTTTGCTGCAGCTAAAGTGAATGCAAATTGAATCTTGATGGCTGATCACCACAGCTTTCGTGAAAAGTTCTCATTACATGTTCTCCATCTTAGACCTGCGCCCATTATCAAATGATACCACAAAGTCCCTTTTAGTCTATTGTGCGGTGTAAAAATCACTAAGTAATTGAATTTTGCTAAAATATTAGATTTGGACAAAGTCTAATCATGCCATGTGAAAAAAATTCAAATTAACTATAAATTTCAATGCTAACAAGTATGTAAGACACGTGGAGAATACCAGGCACACAAATATGCATGTCAATTAAGATGCTGTTCTTGAAACCTTATCACCAGATATTCTCTGCCATTATTGCTAGCCAGCTGCTGACACATGTGGCATGATCCACATGGATCATGCCACAATAATGGTCTCGGCAGAGTAGGCAGCATCCGGGCTCCTCGGTCCAGGGCTCATCCATTTCTTCTGCTTTTTCTTTTCTAATTCTTCTTTTCTCTCCTTTTTTAGTGCTTATTTTGAAAACCAAGTTACCTTGGAGCGACATCATCAGAATGGTTGAGGGCCAGAGTGGGCTGTCCTGGAAAGGTAGGGGGGTATTAATTATGACAGGCAGCATGTTGGTGCAGGCTTGGCGGGCTGAAGGGCCTGTTCCTGTACTGTAATTTTCTTTGTTCTTTGTAGGCATAGAGGGGAGCAGGACAGCCAATGGGCTGGGGGCCAGAGCAGAGTGGACTGGCTAGTGGGGTGGAAGCCCGAGTGGAGCAGGACAGCCAGCAGGCTGGAGGCCCAAGCAGTGCAGGACAGCCAGTGTGCCCAGATCAGTGGGCAGCCAGAGCAGGACACTCAGCACGCTGGAGGCATGAGCACAGGAGGATGGCCAGTGGGCGGGCTGGAGGCTCAAGCAGAGAATCTACTCATTTCAAAGCCTTTTTAATTCTTTGTTAAAGCAAAGCTACCTCATTTGTGGGAAGTTGATGGTGTAATGTTAATTTTTCACTACATTAGTAATCCAGAATCCCAGACTAATTCTGTTTTTATTTCAGCTAGACCAGCATTTTGTTGCCTGTCTCTAACTGCCCTTGAGTAGGTGGTGATGAGCTGCTTTCATGAGTTGCTCTAGGCACACCTATAGTCCTATAGATTTTTGACCCAGCATCTGTGAAGGAACAAGAATTATTGTTCCAAGTCAGTAGCATGTAACTTGGAGGGAAGCATGCACACAGTGTTTCCATACATCTGCTGCCCTTGTCCTTCCAGATGGTAGAGATTTCAGCTTTGGAAGGTGCCTTTGCCTTTGAAGAAAACTTGGTGATTGTAGCATTTCTTGTATACAGTACACATTGCAACTTCTTGAGTGGTGTTGGTGCCGCAACATCCTGAAAAATGAAGAGTATTCAATTGCACTCCTGATTTGTAGCAGGTAAATTGACATTAGGGAGACACATTTTTTGTCACAGAATTCCAACCTCTGATCTGCTGTTGTAGCCACAGTATTTATCCTTGATTCCTAACCAGCAACTGTCTCTTATTCTTTCACAGGATGTGGGTATTTGTTGGCTATGCCAGCATTTATTGGCTGTTGAAAGTTAATTACACTGCTATCTACCTGGGGTCATGTGTAGACCAGACATGGTAAGAACAGCAGATTTTCTTCCCTAAAGAATGTTTAGTGAACCAGATGGGTTTTTCTGACAATCGACCAATGTTTTCATAGTCATTTGTCCCTTAATTCCAGGTTTAAAACATGCTTAACTTAAATGGAAAGTTTGACAAGGTTTATAGTTAGAATAAATCAGCAAATTTGCTGACTCTGAAAAATATCTGATTTTTTCAACTGATTTAACATAATGGGCTCTGAATTTTCATGTAAACCTGATGAATTAAGATCTAGAAATGAAGTCATTGTTTAAGTTCATTGACATTTTACTGCCACTTTGTTTACTCGATGATTGGAGCACTTAGGAACTGAGCAGAGTGAGTAAATAGTGTGTTATCTGCTACAGAGATAATGTATCTTTGCATCAATATGCACAACTGCAACCGTTCCATTTAAAATCTGTCTTCCAACAAGTGCGAAACCACAGGGTTTCAGCATGATCAGCTCCAAGCTGATGAGAGAAAAGAAACTCCCAAGGAGCGAGAAACCTGGGTCACACGTGTACCTCCTTGTAAAGAATCTACCCGTCACAAGTGTGACCACCCACAGCTGTCTCAGGAGGAATCTCCACTGCAGACTCCATGTCATGTGTCGATACCACAGATTTCAAACCGATCTAGTAACTGAAAATTGGGCACCCATGAGGTACCATGAGCATCAACAGAATTTGACCACAATTTGTAATGTCATGGTCTGGCATATCCCCCACTCTACCATCAGGCTGGGAGATAAACCATGGTTCAGTGGAGCTCAGGGAGGCACATGCCAGGACCAGTATCAGGCATACCTTGCTTTCTAAAAAAAAAAAAATTCAAAATGGCTAAGCTGCAACACAGGACTACTTGTATGCTAAACTTTGGAAAACAACAAACCGGGCTAAATGATCCCACAGATCTCCTCTCGGCTCTGCAAACATCTTTTTTGTATCCAATTGAGAATAGTGGTGGACAATGAAATAAATAATGGGAGTTGGAGGCTCCACAAATATCCCCATCAATGATGGTAAAGACCAACACAAAGCACAAAAGACAAGGCTGAAGTATTTGCATCCATCCTTAGCAAGAATGCTAAGCGGATGATTCATCTCAGCCTCTGTCTGAGATCTCCAATGTCATAAATTCTAGTCTTCAACAAATTCAGTTGATGACAAAACATTATATCAAGAACTAGTGAGGACACCGGATGGTACGAAGTCTAGAGCCCTGAAAACATTTTGGTAATGTGTCGACGACTTGTGCTTCAGAACTTGCCATTCCTCGCAATCTGTTTGAGCACAGCTACAAGACTGGCATCAGCCTTATTTTTTTAATGTGAAAAATTGCCAGGTGTCAGTGACTGCCGTTGACATTAATGCAGTATTTAGTTTTGAGTATCTGTTACCTAATTAAATTTGCTATAAAGGATGGGATAAATAGACACTTGGAATATAATAACCTAGGCACAGTCAGCATTATGTTTCAAATGAAATAGACTTTTTTTTCTTAAAGATGCTGCTAAAAATTGATAAAGGAGAGTCAATAAAGTGTTGTCTACTTGGATTTTTAGAAGACTTTTGATTAAGCTTCTCACAGGAGGCAGGTTAGAAAAGAACCTCCTGTCCTGTAGGGTTTAATGTACTGGCATGGTTTAATGACTTGTTAACTTACAGCACTGGCAGGCTGTGGCTAGTTGAGTGGTGGAATGATCAAAACTGTGGTCCCAGCTGTGCACAATATATACTAATGATTTGGAGTTGGGTGGGGGGCTGGTCAAATGCAATATTTTCAAATTTGCAGATGATACTAAGCTAAACTAGAATTTCTCTTGAGAAAGATATAAAGCAGCTTAAGGAGGATTTAGACAGACTTAGTGAATGGGCAAGAACATGGCAGATGGAATACGATGTGGGAAAAAATTAAGGTTATACACTTTGATAGGAAAAACTGATTTCTTAAATGGTACAAGTTTGGAAATTGTACATGTACAAACGGACCTAGGTGTCCTTGTCAACATTCAGGTGCAGCAAGATAATAGGAAGGCTAATGGAATATTAGCCTCTATTGAAAGAGGATTTGATTAGAGGAGTTGTGAAGTCAAACTTCAATTGTTTAGGACCTTGGGTAGACTGCATTTAGAGTATTATGTGCAATTTTTTGTTACCTTCTCTGAGATATTATTGCTACAGAGAGATTGCAATGTAGATTCACCAGACTTGTTTCTAGGATGACAGAGCTATCCTATGAAGAAAGATTGAGCAAACTGGGCCTATGTTGTCTCGTTTCAAAGAATGAGTGGTAATCTCATTGACACTTCTATAAATTACAAATGGATGGACAGAGTGGATGCAGATATGATATTTACCCTGGGAGTTGAGAATCACAGGATATAATTTAAAAATAAGGGAATTGCCACTTAGGCCCAAAACAAGGAAAAATCTTTTTTACTCAGATTTGTGAGCTTTTGGAATTCTGAAGAGTTGTGGAAGCTCAGTCTTTGCATATGTTTAACGCTGTAGCCAAACGTCCTGCACTGAGGCCTCCATGAAATAAATGAACTGAGCAGAGTTGAAAAGTCAGGCCATTAATAAGATAAACGATTAAGAGCGGAGACCATTGCAAGACTAGATCATGTCTCATGACCAGAAGAATTGCAAGATGAGATTGTGCCTTACCCAAAGATCAGATCGTCATTGCCATGTATGCAACCAACAGCCAGTAGTCTGCCATTGAGTAAAGCCATTTTTTTGTTTACAACCTAAGAGCTGTATAAAAGGACTGGTGCTTCTTTGAATAAGATAACTTTCAGACTAGTAGAAACTACAATCAAGAGAAGAATCCTTCCACTGAAGTGGCCTGGCCAACTGTCTGTGTGGGCAATATCAGTCTTCTGTGGATGTGAGTAGCTAGGGTTTAGTTCCAGCACTTAGACCTCTTTACTGTAACAGTAGTCTCCCTCTGTATATTTTAATGTTTAACATTGTGTAGTATAGTTGAATTAGTTGTGTTTTTGTCTTATGTGGCTAGTGCTTGTACTGATCAGCAATAAAGTTGCAATTTTAGACTGAATTCAACTCCCATCTGTTTTTTTTTTCCTGGGGGGGGGGGGGCCCCCCCCAGTCACACTGATGCCATAAAAGCCCTAGCTTTATGGATAAAGTAGAGATTGATTTCTGGTTACCAATAGTGTAAAGGATTATGACAACTGGATAGGTAAAAGGTATTGAAGTTCTCAGTCAGCCATGAGTTAAGTGAATGGCAGGTCAGGCTTGACCAGCTGAATGGCCTATTCCTTCATGCCTTTAAATAGGAACAGTTGCACTAACAAAATTGAACTTGGTGGGGAATCAGGGCAAAATTCTTTGCTGGTTGGAATCAAACTTAGTACAAAGGAAGATGCTTGTGGCTCCTGGAATCAGTCATCTCAGCCCAATGACATCACTGTAGAAGTTTTGCACAGTAGTGCTCTAGGCCCAACCACTTTCAGCTGCTTCATCAATGACTTTCTATGATAAGTAATGTCCCTCCTATTTCCTCAATGCTTGGCCACCACAGGCCACAAGTCAGGAGTGTGATGGATTATTAGCTAATTATCTGGATAGTGATGGAATATTGTTCAATGCATGGATTGATGTAACTCCAAGAATATTCAAGATGATTGATGTGCATTATTCTAAAGGGTGTAGTTTGATTTGGCATCTGATCTGCTAAATACAATATTAATTCCCTTCATTACTGATGTTTGGTTGTAATAGTGTGTACCATCTACACCATGCACTGCAGTAACTCATGCAACCTCCTCTTAAAAACACCTTTTCAAACCCACAACATCTCACCTAAAAAGGACAAGGACTGCAGACACAGAATGTCACCACCTGCAATTTCCCTTCCAAATCATGTACCATACTGAATTGGAACCATATTTGTTTCTTCACTGTTGCTTAATTAAAATCCTGGAACTCCTTTCCTTACAACACTCCGTGCATTTCTCTCCAGCTCAGATTGCCACAGTTCATGAAGACAGCACATTTTCTCCAGGGATAGTGGGAACTGCTGATGCTGGAGAAGGTGTAATAACAAGGTGGAGAGCTGGACGAACACAGCAGGCAAAGCAGCATCAGAGGAGCAGGAAAGCCAACGTTTCGGGTCTAGACACTTCTTCAGAAATGCTCCGCTGATGCTGCTTTGCCTGCTGTGTTCGTCCAGCT
>JAHRHZ010000140.1:14762308-14790358 GCA_024137785.1 Ginglymostoma cirratum | reverse complement strand
AGCTGGACGAACACAGCAGGCAAAGCAGCATCAGCGGAGCATTTCTGAAGAAGTGTCTAGACCCGAAACGTTGGCTTTCCTGCTCCTCTGATGCTGCTTTGCCTGCTGTGTTCGTCCAGCTCTCCACCTTGTTATTACACCTTCTCCAGGGCCACTTTGAGATGGTCAACAAATGCTTTTCTAGCCAGAAATGTCTACATCCTATAAGTGAATTTAAAAATACCAATGACACCTAATTTTTGATCAATGTATGAGCACTTATTGTCAGTTCATTCCAGATCTGCTGTGTAAGGGAAGATCAAGGCAATATCATCAAATGATGAGAGCTAAACTACTTACCTATGAATTTGACAGCCATGTGTAATATTATGCTACGTTAAGGAAACAAATTTAATATTCAGATATCCAGGGATCCTATTTTGAAGGGTCACTGGACACAAAACATTAACTCTGATTTTTTTTTCTCTCCAGAGATGCTACGAGACCTGTTTGTTTTTTCCAGCAATTTCTTCTGTTTGTTTCTGATTTTCAGCATCCACACTAATGTCTTTTTTAAATTAATATCAATTCTTCCTATCTTAGATTCAATAGTTGTGGAAGTCATAAAATTCATGCAACTTTTGAATATGGCAGGAGAAAATCGGCTAGCAACCCCCAGCTGGTTACTAAGCTGCTGGAAAGTGAACCTGCAGGAACCTAGACTGAAGGCAGCGTTTTTCTCAGTTGTAGTCGAGTGTGTTGCCACACTTGTTCTGAGCTCACCAGAAAGCAAAAATCATCTGAGTTGATAGTGTGATGCTGAGCATTCTGCTGAAAGCAGACAATCAGACATGTGGCTCTCCCAAATATTGAGACCCCTGATGTGATTCATCTCAATTAGTTCTGTTATAGATTACCCAGTGTCACGAAGTTTTGAAATGCATTCTTGATCTATATGAGCATGACACCTGCAGCATGAAAATTGATGATACTTATCCCAGAGGCTGTGTCTATCAGCGGACTTGAATGCAAGCTATCTGTCTTTTCACATCATAGTTTTTCACAACATCACCTTCAGGAGTTGGAGGGGTTTCTCACCATGGCATTTTCTGTGTAGTTACTTACTGCTTCCAGATATTAAAAACATTGGTAAGTGCCACAAAATCTAACTCCGGCAGGAATTAACTCATTGCTGTGGTGAGCCGAAGTTCAATGTTTTACAACAAATCCTATCCTGAAATGTAATCTAGCATCTTTGTTTGCCAATCAATATTTAAAGTATAATTGGTGCTCTTCAGCAAGAAAGCAAAGGCACCATCTGTCAGACCTGGACTCCTACATGTGCAATCTCCATTATTTGGCACTTTTCACTGTTGACATAATCCTTTTTATTGCAGGATGTTGTCTGGTGGAAGTAGTGAGAATAGATACACACCATATAGCAGTCTACTCGACTAGAGTCATGTCAGATTTGTCAGCTGAATGAAAGCCATCACATCTGATTCCAAGATTGTGGTTCAAGTACCACATGCACATGATCCAGGTTGACAGTGCCACATTCTTCTCAAACTGCAGTGCATTATCATAGGTACTGTCTTTCAGATGAAGTGGTGGCGTAGTGTCAATATCACTGGGTTAGTAATCCAAAACCTCAGGCTAATGCCTGGGGACATGGGTTTGAATAATAGCAAAAGTCACTTCTTTTTAAATCTAGAATGGGCAAGATGGTGATTCAGTGGTTAGCACTGCTGCCTCCGTGCCAGAGACCCGTGTTCAATTTGACCGTCAGGTGACTATGAGTGGAGTTTGCATATTCTCCCCTCCTTTTCATGGGTTTCCTCTGGGTGCTCCAGTTTCCTCCCACAGTCCAAAGATGTGCTGGTTAGGTGGATTGGCAATGCTAAATTGCCCATAGTGACCAGGGATGTGCAGGCAAGGTGGGTTTTGTCATGGGAAATGAAGGGTTACAGGGATAGGGTAGGTGGGTGGGATGCTCTCTGGAGATGCAGTGTGGACCCAATGGGCTGAATGGCCTGCTTCCACACTGTATGCATTCTATTCTAATCATGAAAATCTCCTGCCCTTTTTAAGGAAGGAAATCTGCCAATCTACTTGGTCCAGTCGGCATATAAAGTTCTCCATATCCACATTAATGTACTTGACTCTCTTGACTGCTCTCTGGGCAGTTTGGGATTGGAAATAAATATTGACCTAGCCAGTGATCCCATAAATAAACAGGTCTAATTTTCACTTCAGATGGCATCAAAGATCTCATGTCAGCATTTAGAGAGGGAAATTCTGTGCTATTCAGCCAACAGTCATCTCACAATCAACAATTACTTGGAATATTGTGTACAGTTCTGGCCGCCCCATTACAGGAAGGATGTGGAAGCATTGGAAAAGGTGCAGAGGAGATTTACCAGAATGTTGCCTGGTCTGGAGGAAAGGCTGACAGACTTGGGTCTCTTCTCATTGGAGAGAAGAAGGCTAAGAGGGGATTTAATAGAGACATACAAGATGATTAGATAGGGTGGACAGTGAGAGTATTTTTCCTAGGATGATGTCGGCTTTTACGAGGGGGCATAGCTGCAAATTGAGGGGTGATAGATTTAAGACAGATGTCAGAGGCAGGTTCTTTACTCAGAGTGGTAAGGGCGTGGAATGCCCTGCCTGCCAATGTAGTTAACTCAGCCACATTAGGGGCATTTAAACAGTCCTTGGATAAGCATATGGATGATGATGGGATAGTGTAGGGGGATGGGCTTAGATTAGTTCACAAGTTGGTGCAACATCGAAGGGCCTGTTCTGTGCTGTATTGTTCTATGTTCCAACATCAATCTGGCCTACATGTGACCCTTGGTTTTTTTTTAAAACAGCAGTACATCTGATTTTCCAGTTCAAGAGCATTTAGGGTCAGGCAAAAGTCAAACATCCCATGAAGAAAATTTTAACAAGCAGATTATTTAGTCATTATTTTTAAAGTTATTTATAAGAGTATGCTGTGTTTGAAATTATTGACCTGGTTTCTACATTATAACAGTGACTAGACTTCAAAAAGTACTTAATTGGCTGTAAAGACTTTGGGACATCCTCAGATCAGTTCTGCTGCCAGTGTCAGCATACTGTTATATTGAGATACAACATAGTCCTATTTGGCATCTCAATATAACAGAGTATGCTGACACTGGCAGCAGAACTGCTTTTCAATGAGGGGACTGACTGGAAGGATAAACTGGAGCCCAGGAACTTGTCTTCCTAATTTTTTTTTCTTGAGATAGTGGTAAAAGAATAATTATTGCCTAAAAATTTTCTAGTACTGAAATTGAGCATTGCTGTAAAATGAATCATTTTACAGGAGATATCAAAGTGAAGGGAAAGCCACATGTTAATCGGAAACAAAAGCTGAAATTGCTGGAAAAACTCAGCAGGTCTGGCAGTAACTGTGGAGAGAAAGCAAAGCTAATATTTCGGGTGTGCTGACTCTTCAGAGCTGATTGTAGCTAGGAAAAGGTTGATTATATAGTGAAGATGGGATGTTGGAGGCAGTGGGGGTAGTGGGATGGGAGAAGAATAAATGAAAGATGGAGACTAGAGAGGAAAAGTGGTTGGGCAGACAAAGGAATGAGTAAAGCTAGGTCTGGGAGAATGAATAGTTGCTAATGGGGTCTATTAGTGGCTGACAATGGGTTGTTTATGGTAGCAGCCTATGTGATGACAAGGCCTGATGACTGGGGTTTAGGATAAGGAGATGGAAGAAGATGCTTAATCCTCAAATTATTGAATGCAATATTGAGCCAGAAGGCTGCAGGGTCTCCAGGTGGAAAATGAGATGCTGATCTTCACTGGATCACTGCAGCAAGCTAGTGGCAGGGAACACGATGGTGTGCTGAAGTGGCAAGCAACCAGAAACAAGGTCACTTTTGCCCACAGAACATAGGTATTGTGCAAAGCAGTCACCTATTCTGCACTTTGTATCCCCAGCGTAGAGCAGATCACGTTGAGAGCAGTGAATACAATAGAGTAGATTGAGTGAAGTTCAGGTAAATCCTTGCTTCACCTAAAAGGTGTGTCTGGTTCCTATAATAGTGGGAAGGGAGGAAGTGAACAGGCAGGTGTTAAATCTTGTGATTGCAAGGAAAAGTGCCATGGGGTTGTGGGGAGGTGATAGATGTGGAAGAGTGGACTAAGATATCCTGGAGGGAATGGTCCCTGCAGAGATCTGACAAGGGAAGGGAATGGAATGTGTCCGGTGATGGCGGCAGAAATGGCTGCTAATGATTCTTTGAATGTAGGTGCTGGTTGGGTGGCACCCAATTGCTGTTGTAGGAGGGAAGAGAAGGGGTCTGGGCTGAAGAACAGGAGATGGGTAGGACACTGTTGAGGGCCCTGTCAACCACGCTGGTGGGAATCCTCAGTTCAGGATGAAGGTGGACATTTCAGAGGCCCCTTTGAGGAAGCTCTTGTGCATGGCAGAGCTCAGCTGCATTGAACTCTACAAACCAAACAGGAACTGAACTTTTTTTCTGATGAAGGGTTTAGGCCCGAAACGTCGAGTTTTCCTGCTCCTATGATGCTGCTTGACCTGCTGTGTTCATCCAGCCCCATGCTTGTTATCTAGGAACTGATTGACACCTGGTTCCGGTAGTTAGGATCAGGGTACAGTAGACAATCTTTTCACTGTAAAGTAGTTATTGATCACCAGGCCAGCATTTGGAACTGGTGAACTGCAGCTTTTTTGTTTTTGCTTTTGTTGACTATAAGACAATGACAAGATTCAGTCTATCATGAGCATTGAGGACAGTAGTAGCAACCTGGAAAGTGGTGTTAGATAGGATGTAGTTAAGGAAAGGTAAACTGTGTAGTGTGCTGGTTAAATAGCAACTAGCCTGAGAGAATGGGTTTGCATGTATGAAGTAGTGTCAGCCATGCTGCCTTTGTGCTGTGAGTAGCATAATTTTATAGTTGTGTGCCTTTACATTGGCATCGTCTTCACCTACAGATTGCCAACGCTTGAATAACATTTTAAAGATGGTGCATATGCCAGGGATGCTGGTCTTTTGATTATATCTGGTCAGTTGAGTTCTTCCAGAAATGGCAGGTGGTAGAATAAGGCTAGAGTTAAGCAAAAAGGGAACCATTTGGCAAGGTAGGTAGTTAAGGAGAAATTTGGTATGATGCAGAAAACTCGCTAGGCCTCATGGAGAGAAATCTTTCACAAAACTCAATGAAACTGAGACTTAGTCAAAAAAAAATCAGGTTAGCCCACAATCTTTAAATTTAGCACCTGACAACAAATAGGAGGGGTAGTCCAGCTGAAGAGAACTGCAACAAATTACAAGAGAACTTTAATAAACTTCCAGAATGGCCAGATAACTGACAAATTAAATTTAATACAGATATTTGTTAGGTAGTGCGTTTGGTAGGAGGAATGGGGAAATCTTTGTTACTTAGAAGGTTCAAGTCTAGATGGGATAAAACAATAAAAGGATCTTGATGTACTAATACATTAATCACCACTAATTGCTAAATTTTGTTCCACAGGTTAGATTGATAGAATTGATAAATAGGTCTCGAACCTTCATTAGACCAAAGTTAGAGTACTGTGTGCAGTTCTGGCTTCTATATTATTAAAAAGATGCAGAAGAATTGGAGAGGATCAGAGAAGATTGGCAAGGCTGATGCCAGAATTGTGAGCTTACACATCAAGCAAGCATTAATAGGCTGTCTCTTTCTTGGAAAAGCAAGAAAGATTGACCTAGAAGTTATTTAATTTCTGAGAAGTACTCGGAAAATACTTTATTCCAATATCTCTTCAGCTGACCTTATTTAAGGACAATATTTCTCTCACTGACAGAAAGAGACAGACCAAGCAAAACCAACTAGAAGTCCAGAACTATTACTAGGTAAATTTACTAATATTCTCTGTCTAGAAATTATAGATTATAGGAATTATATCTGTATTAAATTTAATTTCAGTTATCTGGCCATTCTGGAAGTTTATTAAAGTTGTCCTGTAATTTGTTGCAGTTCTCTTCAGCTGGACTACCCCTCCTATTTGTCAGGTGCCAAATTTAAAGACTGTAAGCTAACCTGACTTCTTTTGTTTTTGACTAAGTCTCAGTTTCATTGAGTTTCATAAGTACATTCTCATCTCTTTTAAAAGTTTTTCTCTCCAATTTAGTTGGTTTTTAGTGAACAGCAGATAATCCCCAGTTCTTTTGACTTTTGCGTTCCAAAATGTGACACGGTTAAATCTTTTGCAACCTAGAAATGTTCTAAATCTTCCATTTTCTAACTCTTGTAATCGTCTCGTGTGTATTCCCAAAGATAAACATTGTACTGTTTGTTATGGAAACAACATCATCTCTACCCAAGTGGAGATACATTCATCACTGTGTGCAGGCAAGTGTGAATGTTGCTTCAGTATAATTGATTTATGATAATGTCTCTTGCAAGTTTGTAATTCCATTAAACAATTGCAGTTGCCTTGCCACAGTTTGTTGTCTGGTTTGTTATTCAGTCAGAGTTCAGCTGACTCGCACTTCTGTAAGGTTATTATCAATCCTTTTTCATACCAGAATAGCTCATGTTCGCATGTATGACTGCGATCGTGATCTGAGACCAAAGAAATTCATGAGGTTTCATCAGTGAAAAAGAAAACAAAACTCTTTATTGTAATAAATGTACCCTCAAATAGGTGATTATTATGCAAACTTAAACTACACCCCTTCATTCAAAGTAGGCTGGACAAGATGGATGAAACATGATTTGGCAGGAATACCATGAGTGGAAAATATTAGCAAAAAGAATAGATCAAAAAGCCCTAACCTTAAAAGTAAATGGAGACCTTTTCACTGTTGTTTTTTGGTCAAGGTATTATGTTGTTAACTGTAGAGATCCTCAATTCAGTAGTTGGACATAGAGCATAGCTTGGCTTAAAGGTCTTTCTCTTTGCAAGGACTGTTATTTATCCCCCTTTCATAGAGGGGGAAAGAGAGATTGTGTGTCTTGCATGCAGATGTTTGGAAGTCTGAGTGCCCACTCTTCTCTTCTCAGTTCGGTGACAGAGCTGCCACTTACATCTAATCCAAAAGCTGCTGCTGAGCCAGTTTCTTGTTTTCAATCCATAAACACCTGGGGCCAGACTATCTCTCAAAAGTATCAAATCCAATTTCACCAGAAGTTATAAGCTCTTATGTAATCACTGAATAAATACCAGAGTTCCACTTTTTTTGCTTTGAATTTTAAAAATAGCAACTTCTTTCTCTGCAACAAGCCTCTTATTTTCTAGTTTATATTTCAAATAAAATAGGTATAGACCTTGCACCACCATAACTACAAAAGCATTGAAGAGGTTAAGCAAGTTGTTCACCATCTAATACAATCCCCCAGAAGATATCCACTATCTTACAAGGTTCAAACTAGATGTGTACCACTCTTGCCTGGCCGGTGCACTGTCAAAAAGAGGCTCAAGGTGATCTAGGGCAGAGCAAGTCTAAAATTAGTGGAGAATAATATTCCTTGTAGGCTCCGTGTCTATGACAACACCATTTGCAATGTTGACTTCCAAATGCAGAAGTTGCTACCATTCGTGTAGAAGGGAAAAAAACAATAGGACCACTGGCAGAGAGTATATTGGCCTTGAAGAAACACTACATTGTCAATAGTGGACAGCAACTCAAATTGTCTCTTTATCACTGGATTACTTTTCAGCCTTATTACTTTACAGCTCAAAACCAATTTCGCCTACTAAATCCACCACCTGTTCCTGTCACTACCCATGCCCTTTAGCTGCATAATATACAATCAACAAGCCACAGTTCAGCATATCACCAACATTACTTGAACAACATTTTTAGCCCCTGTGGCTTTCATTGTCATTAAGGACATTAAAATAAACAATATTGTCAGAATACTGTGACCTCCAAATTCTCCTCTGTTACACTTAAAAATACAGTTGGAAGCCTTCATTGTTACTAGATCAGAAAAATAGAAATCACAACCTAACATGATTGTAGAAGTCCCTTCAGCATACGGACTACAATAGTAGTTCAAGGATGTAGCCTATAACCACTACTGCAGAGAAACAGGATGAGTAAGATAATTGCCTGCCTTCCCTGCCCAAAAATAAATTTAAAAATCAAGACCAAGCATTCTTAACGAACCTGGTACTTTATTAATAGTGAGTAGCATGCACACATTACAGACAAAGCAATCAGTTGTGTGGGAAGCAGTCTCATGTGACTTAAGTCTTCTCAGGACACAAGTTTAGGAGGAAGCAGATTGTAATATGAATCAGAGGGCAGAGGGAGGGCCATTCTGACAGGAGGAGGAATACCTGAGGTTGGAGGAAGCAGGGAACTTGTAATTAAGCCAATAATGGAGTTCCAGCAATCACTGGACAGAAGTTGTCCTCAAAGCTTTCTTAACAGCCTCGCCTCTTGAAGCATGTTCAAAGTACTTTCTCACAGATCTATGTAGGTCACAGTCCTGTCCTCCAACTGTTTCTTCTTTTTGAGCGCCAAAGAAACCCTTTTTTCCCATGGCTAATCTTGACCTATAAAGGAGAGGTTGTCTATTCTTAGCGCTTGCATCTACTGCTATTCCTTGTTACTCTCTAGGAATTGTGTCATACAAAGCAGAAAGAACTACCTTTTTTATAGCACTTTTCACAACCAATTTAAGTAAGGTGTTTGATAAGGTTCCCCATGGTAGGCTCATGCAGAAGGTAAGGAGGCATGGGATATGGGGGAAATGTGGCAGATTGGATTCAGAATTGGCTGACCCTTCGAAGACAAAGGGTGGTGGTGGATGGAAAATATTCAACATGGTTACGAGTTAGTTACGAGTGGTGTACCACAAGGATCTGTACTGGGTCCTCTTCTATTTGTGATTTTTGTAAATGATTTAGATGAAGGAGTGGAAGGGTAGATTAGCAAGTTCGCAGACAATATGAAAGTGGGTCACATTGTGGACAGTGCGGAGGGCTGTTCTAGGTTACAAAGGGGCATTGATAGAATGCAGAGCTGGGCTGAGAAGTGGCAGATGGAGTTTAACCCTGAAAAGTGTGAGGTGATTCATTTTGGAAGGACAAACTTGAAAGCAGAATACAGGGTTAACGGAAAGATTCTTGGCAGTGTGGAGGAGCAGAGGGATCTTGGGGTTCATGTTCACAGTTCACTGAAAGCTGCTACCCAGGTGGATAGAGTTGTTACGAAAACATATGGTGTGTTAGCTTTCATTTAATAGAGGGATTGAGTTCAAGAGCTGTGAAGTTATGGTCTAGCTATACAAAGGCCTGGTTCAGCCACATCTGGAGTATTGTGTCCAGTTCTGGTCACCTCATTACAGGAAAGATGTGGAAGTGTTGGAAAAGGTGCAGAGGAGATCTACCAGGATGTTGCCTGGAATGGAGGGAAGGTCTTACGAGGAAAGGTTGAGAGAGCTAGGGCTTTTCTCCTTAGAATGACAAAGGATGAGAGGTGACTTGATAGAGGTGTACAAAATGATCAGAGGTATAGATAGAGTAGACAGCCAAAGACTTTTTTTCCTAGGGTGGGGGTAGCTTTTACGAGAGGACATAGTTTTAAAGTGAAAGGAGGTAGATATCGGGGAGACGTTAGAGGTAGGTTCTTTACTCAGAGAGTGGTAGGGGCATGGAATGCATTGCTGGAGAGGGTAGTGGAGTCGGCCTCATTAGGGGCATTTAAGTTGCTATTAGATAGGCATATGGATGATAGTATAAGGTAGCGGTGGAGGTTAGATAGACCTTAGGTTTCGGGTAAAAGTTTGGCACAATATCGTGGGCCAAAGGGCCTCTACTGTTCTATGTTCTAACCTCGGGTCATTTCAATCTACTTTATATTAAAGTGCAATAAGTTAGGTAAGAAGGTTATATCCTCAGGTGAGAATGTGCCCTTTATATTAGCAGACAGAAATTTTGTCTAGTGTATTTGTCAGCAGTTCAGTTGAATAACCCTGAAAGGTGTTGAGTTCTGTGCATGTCAGTCACCCAACTGATCTAATTAGGAAATTAGTCATAGCTTTGCCCAGATTGACTTAGGTGCCTGGAATGTGCAAGATGTTCAAACCTGTAAACAATAATGTGTCAACTGTGGATAAATATTCAGTCTCCAAGTTTTGGGCTGAAAAGACAGACAGAATTCTGACAGAGAAGTAAAAGCTTGTTGTTGTCATTCCATCAGTAGAGAGAAAGCTGTGAGTACTCTGCCAACTTCTAGGACAGAATACTAGTCAGTATGTAATCTCTGATTAGCCATGAGGAAGAATTCATAGAGTGTATTCAGGACAGTTTCAAAGAACAATGTTTTGTGGATCCAACCAGGAATCAGGCTATTTTGGATCTGATAAATGTATAATGATCTTGGAGTAAAGATCCTCTAAGGAACAATAGGAATAAATAAGATACAACTTAAAATTCAGGTTGTGAGTGAGAAACTTGATTTGGAAACAACTATGTTGTTAAATGTTGGTAATGACATAGGGATGAGGACAAAATTGGCTGGAGTGTTTTGGGAAATGAATATAGCAGAAAACACAGTGGAGGAATGACAGCAGACATTTGGGAAATAGCTCATAACTCACAGTAAAGATAGATCTCAGTGAGGAAGAAGGATTCTAGAAGGAATAGGAGATCGATAGTGATGGGAGACTCAATGATTAGGGGAACAGACAGGAGATTTTGTGGTACCGAGCGAGATTCCTGGATGATATGTTGCCTCCCAGGTGTCGGGGTCAGACATGTCTCGGATCGAGTCTTCAGGATTCTTAAGGAGAAGGGAGAGCAGCCAGAAGTCGTGGTACAGATCAGTACCAATGACACAACTAAGAAACAGGATGAGGACTTGAAAAGTGAATATAGGGAGCTAGGATGGAAGCTAAAAGCCAGGACGAGCAGAGTAGTAATCTCAGGAATACTACCGGTGCCACAGGATAGTGACGCCAGAAATAGAGACCGAGTGCAGCTGAACATGTGAGTACACAGCTGGTGTAGGATGGAGGGCTTCAGATATGTGAATCATTGGGATACCTTCTGGGGAAGATGGGACCTGTACAGGAAGGACGGGTTGCACCTGAATTGGAGGGGCACCAATATCCTGGGTGGGAGGTTTGCTAGAGCTCTTCGGGAGCGTTTAAACTAGTTTGGCAGGGGGATGGGAACCAGAACTACAGATCAGAGGATGGTGTAGCCAGTGTACAGGCAGATACAGCAAGCAGAGAATCTGTGAGGAAGGATAAGCAGTTGATAGGGCAAAGTGGCAGTCAGTGCGACAGGTTGAGGTGTGTCTACTTCAATGCAAGAAGTATAGGGAATAAAGGTGATGAACTTAGAGCATGTATCAATACTTGGAACTACGATGTTGTGGCCATTACAGAGACTTGGATAACACAGGAGCAGGAATTGTTGTTGGATGTTCCGGGGTACAGATGTCTCAAAAGAAATAGGGAGAGGGGTAAAAGAGGTGGGGGAGTGGCATTGCTAATCAGGGATTGTATCACAGCTGCAGAAAGAGAGGTCATGGAGGAGGGTTTGTCCACTGAGTCAGTATGGGTGGCAGTCAGAGACAGGAAAGGAACAGTCACTTTAGCAACAAAGACGCTGAGGAACATATTGGGAGGCAGATTTTGGAAAGATGCAGAAGTAATAGGATTGTTGTCATGGGTGATTTCAACTTCCCTAATAGAGACTGGAACCTCCTAAGTGCAAGTAGTTTGGATGAAGCAGATTTTGTCAGGTGTGTCCATGAAGGATTCTGACTCAATATGTAGATAGGCTGACTAGAGGGGAGGCCATATTGGATTTGATGCCAGGCCAGGTGTCAGATCTCTTGGTGGGAGAGCATTTTGGTGACCGTTACTATAGTCATAGGGAGGGATAGGAGCGGACAGTATGGGAAAGTATTTAAATGGGGGAGGGAGAATTACAATGCTATTAGGCAGGAACTACAGTGCATAAATTGGGATCAGATGTTCTCAGGGAAATGCACGACAGAAATGTGGAGGTTGTTTAGGGAGCAGTTGCTACAGCACTGGATAGGTTTGTCCCACTGAGGCAAGGAAAGGATGGTAAGGTGAAGGAACCTTGGATGACAAGACATGTGGAACATCTAGACAAGAGGAAGAAGGAAGCTTAATTAAGGCTGAGGAAGCAAGGTTCAGACAGTGCTCTAGAGGACTGCAAGGTAGCCAGGAAGGAACTGAAGAATGGACTTACAAGAGCTAGAAAGGGATATGAGAAAACCTTGGTGGGTAGGATCAAGGAAAACCCCAAGCCGTTCTATGCTTATGTGAGGAACAAGAGGATGGCCAGAGTGAGGGTAGGGCCAATCAGGGATAGTGGAGGGAATTTGTGTGAGGAGTCAGAGGAGGTAGGGGAGGTCCATAATGAATACTTTGCTTCAGTATTCGACAGTGAGAGGGACCTAGATGTTTGTGAGATCAGCATGAAACTGGCAGATGTGCTCGAACAGGTTGATGTTAGGAAGGAGGATGTGCTAGAAATTTTGAAAACATGCAGATAGATAAGTCCCCTGGGCCAGACGGGATATACCCAAGGTTCTATGGGAAGCGAGGGAAGAGATTGCTGCTCCTTTGGCAATGATCTTTGTGTCCTTAATGTCCACTGGAGTTGTACCGGAAGATTGGAGGGTGGCAAATGTCATTCCCTTATTCAAGAAAAGGAACAGGGATAATCCTGGAAATTACAGACCGGTCAGTCTTACTTCTGTGGTGGGCAAATTATTGGAGAGGATTCTGAGAGATAGTATTTATGATTATTTGGAAAAGCACAGTTTGATTAGAATGGTCAGCATGACTTTGTGAGGGGCACATCATGCCTCACAAGCCTTATTGCATTCTTTGAGGATGTGACAGAACACATTGATGAATGTAGAGCAGTGAATGTGGTGTATATTGATTTTAGCAAGGCCCTTTGATGAGGTTCCACATGGTAGGCTCATTCAGAAAGTAAGGAGGCATGGGATTCAGGGAAGTTTGGCTGTCCAACAGAAGACAGAGGGTGGTAGTAGATGGAAAGTATTCAGCCTGGAGCTCAGTGACCAGTGGTGTTCCACAGGGATCTGTTCTGGGACCTCTGCTCTTTGTGATCTTTATAAATGAATTAGATGAGGAAATGGAAGGGTAGGTTAATAAGTTTGCCGCTGACATGAAGGTTGGTGGAGTTGTGGATAGAGTGGAGGGCTGTTGTAGGTTGCAACGGGACATTGACAAGATGCAGAGCTGGGCAAAGAAGTGGCAGATGGAATTCAACCCGGAAAAGTGTGAAGTGATTCATTTTGGAAGGTTGAATTTGAATGCAGAGTACAGGGTTAATGGCAGGATTCTTGGCAGTGTGGAGGAACAGAGGGATCTTGGGGTCCACGTCCATTGATCCCTCAAAGTTGTTACCCAAGTTGATAAGATTGTAAAGAAGGCGTATGGTATGTTGGCTTTCATTGGCAGGGGAATTGAGTTTAAGATCCGCGAGGTTATGCTGCAGCTCTATAAAACTCTGGTTTGACGACACTTGGAATATTGTGTTCAGTTCTGGTCACCTCATTACAGGAAAGATGTGGAAGCTTTGTAGAGGGTGCAGAGGAGATTTACCAGGATGCTGCCTGGACTGGAGGGTAGGTCTTATGAGGAAGGGTTGAGGGAGCTAGAGCTTTTTTCATTGGAGAGAAGAAGGATGAGAGGTGACTTGATTGAGGTGTACAAAATGATGAGAGGCATAGATAGAGTGGATAGTCAGAGACTTGTTCCCAGGGCGGAAATGACTATTACGAGGGGGCATAAATCTAAGGTGATAGGAGGAAGGTATAGGGGAGATGTCGGAGGTAGGTTCTTTACACAGAGAGTGGTGGGCATGTAGAATGCGCTGCCAGCAGTGGTAGTGGAGTCAGATACTTTAGAGACTTTTAAGCAACTCTTGGATAGGCACATGGAGAATAGTAAAATGTGGGGTATGCAGGGTAGTTTGGTCTTCATAGGATGATAGGTTGGCACAACATCATGGGCCAAAGGGCCTGTACTGTGCTGTACTGTTCTATGTTCTATGTTCTATATTCTGTGTTCTAAGGGAATAAACCTACCATGGTTATCCAAATAAGTTAAAGATAGTATCAAATTGAAATTAGCAAAGGTTATTGGTAAGCCAAAGGATTGGGAAGGTTTTAAAAGCCATGATGATCAAGGTAAAATAAAGAAGGAGAAAACAAATTATGATTGTAAAATAGCAAGTAATATGAAAACAGAGTGCAAAAGCTTGTTTAAATAAATGAGAAGGAATAGAAAGGTCAAAGTGAACATCAGCCCTTTGGAGAATGAAGCTGGCGAAGAAATAATGGGGAACCAAGAAATAACAGTGAAGTTGAATATGTATTTAGCATCAGGCCTCACAGTAGAAGATACAAATGCATCCAAAAATACCTAACAATCAAAGGGTAAAATAGAAGAAGGAAATAAATACCATAAGAATTACTAAAGAAAATGGACCAGCAAAATTAATAGGGATAAAGACAGATAAGTCCGGTGTATCTGACAGGCCGTATCCTGGTGTATTAAAGGAAGTAGCCACAGAGATAGTGGATGCACTGGTTTTAATCTCCCCAAGAGTCCTTATACTCTGGAAATGTCCCAGAAGATTGGAAAGCTGCCAGTGTAACATCCTTGTCCAAAAAGGGAACAAGACAAATTATCGCCGAGACCAGGCGCCAGCTCTCTGACACCTCCTCCTAACCTCCCCCTTGATCATGACCCCACCCCCAACCACCAAAACATCATCTCCAAGACCATCCACAACCACATCACTTCAGGTGACGTCCCACCCACAGCCTTCAACCTCATCGTTCCCCAACCCCGCACCGCCTGTTTCTATCTCCTTCCCAAAATCCACAAACCTGACTGCCCTGGTCAACCCATTGTCTCTGCCTGCTCCTGCCCCACCGAACTTATCTCCACTTATCTCGACTCCATTTTCTTCCCTCTGCTCCAGGAACTCCCCACCCACATCCATGACACCAGCCACACCCTCCACCCCCTCCAAAACTTCCAATTCCCTGGACCCCAAAACCTCATCTTCACCATGGACATCTAGTCCCTATATACTTGCATTCCTCATGCAGGTGGCCTAAAGGCCCTCCACTTCTTCCTCTCCTGCAGGCCCAACCAGTCCCCCTCCACTGACACCCTTGTCTTCTTAGCTGAACTCATCCTCACCCTTAACAACTTCTCCTTCTAGTCCTCCCACTTCCTACAGACAAAGGGGTTGGCCATGGGTACCCGCATGGGCCCAAGCTATGCCTGCCTCTTTGTAGGATACGTGGAACAATCCCTCTTCCGAAGCTACACTGGCCCTATCGCCCACCTCTTCCTCCGTTATGTCGATGACTGTATCGAGCTCCCACGAGGAGCACGAACTGTTCATCCACTTCACTGACACCTTCCACTCCAACCTTAAGCTCACCTGGACCATCTCTGATACCTCTCTCTCCTTCCTGGACCTCTCTGTTTCCATCTCTGGCGACCACCTGGAAACTGATATCCATTTCAAGCCTACCGACTCCCACAGCTGCCCAGAATACACCTCCTCTCACCCACCTTCCTGCAAAAATGCCATGCCCTATTCCAATTCATTTGCCTCTGCCACATCTGCTCCGAGCTGAGGCATTCCACTCCCGGACATTCCAGATGTCCTTGTTTTTCAAGGACTGCAGCTTCACCTCCACAGTGGTCGAAAGCGCCCTCAAGTGCATCTGTTGCGTTTCCCGCAACTCATCCCTCACACACCCTCCCCGCAAT
This sequence comes from Ginglymostoma cirratum, assembly GCA_024137785.1. Taxonomy (NCBI): domain Eukaryota; kingdom Metazoa; phylum Chordata; class Chondrichthyes; order Orectolobiformes; family Ginglymostomatidae; genus Ginglymostoma; species Ginglymostoma cirratum. Next base: position 14,774,560 of record JAHRHZ010000140.1, on the reverse strand, counting down.
AACAACAAAAACAGAATCCCCCTTGTCCTCACATACCACCCCACCGACCTCCAGATCCAACGCATCATCCTCCAGCACTTCCACCACCTGCAATCTGACCCCACTGCCAAAGACATTTTTCCCTCCCCACCTTTATCTGCCTTCCGGAGGGACCACTCTCTCCGTGTCTCCCTTGTCCGCTCCAACTCCCCACCAGCCCCACCACCTCCGGCACTTTTCCCTGCAATAGCAGGAAGTGCTACACCTGCTCCCACCCCTCCCCTCTCACCCCCATCCCAGGCCCCAAGAAACCCTCCCACATCAAACAGATGTTCACCTGCACACCTGCTAATGTGGTATACTGTATCCGCAGTTCCCGATGTGGCCTCCTCTACATCAGAGAAATGAAGCGGAGGCTTGGAGACCGCTTTATGGAACACCAACACTCGGTTCGCGACAAACGATTGCACCTCCCAGTCGCGAACCATTTCAACTCCCCCTCCCATTCCTCAGATGACATGTCCATCCTGGGCCTCCTCCAGTGCCACAATGATGCCACCCGAAGGTTGCAGGAACAGCACCTCATATTTCGCTTGGGAACCCTGCAGCCCAATGGTATCAATGTGGACTTCACAAGCTTCAAAATCTCCTCGCCCCTGACCGCATCCCAAAACCAGCCCAGCTTGTCCCCACCTCCTTAACCTGTCCGTCCTTTCTCCCACCTAACCACTCCTCCTACCTCAACCCCCACCCCACCTCCTACCTATCAGCCTCATCCCCGCCTCCTTGACCTGTCCATCTTCCCTGGACTGACTAATCCCCACCCTAACTCCCCACCTACACTCACATTTACTGGCTCCATCCCCCCCTCCTTGACCTGTCCATCTCCTCTCCACCTATCTGCTCCTTTATCCACCTTCCATCTGCCTCCCCCTCTCTCTCTATTTATTTCAGAATCCCCTTGCCCTCCCCCATTTCTGAAGAAGGGTCCAGACCCGAAACATCAGTTTTCCTGCTCCTCTGATGCTGCTTGGCCTGCTGTGTTCATCCGGCTCTACACCTTGTTATCTCAGATTCTCCAGCATTGGCAGTTCCTACTAACTCTCCCCCCAAGACAAATTAGATGTAACTATAGTCCAATTAGCTTACCATATGTTATTGGAAAAATGTTAAGAGTCTAATGTAAAGGGTTCAATAGCAGAGCATTTAGAAATGTGTAATAAAATCAAGCAGATACAGCAAAGCATCATGAAGGGGAAAGCAAGCCTGAAAAAAAAATTAGAATTCCTTATGGATGTAACAATTAGGATAGATAAAAGGAAACCAGTATTTACAACATATATGGAGTTCCAAAATTCATTTGATAAGGTAAGACATTTTGGACATTGTATATTAGCATGGATAGAGGACTGGCTAACTAATAGAAGACAGGGAGTTGGAATAAGGGGGTGGTATGCATTTTCAGAATGGAACATTTAACTAGTGGAGTGCCACAGGGATCAGTGCCGGGGCCACAATGATTTACAACATACATATGAAAGATTTAGATGAGGAAAGTGAATGTACTATGTACCAAGTGAATGTTTGCAGATGATACAAAAGTAGGTGATAAGTCATCTGTTGAATATGATACAAAGACTCCTCAGAAGGATATAGACAGGTTACATGAGTGGGCAAAAACTTGGCTGATGGAATTATAATATGGGAAAATGTAAAGTTATGCACTTTGAAAAGGAGAATAAGAGTTCAATATTATTCAAATGGAGAAAGACTGCGGAAAGCTACAGTACAGCGGGATTTGAGAGACTCCAAAATGGCAAAAGCTTGCAAGTTCAGCAAGTAGTAGGGAAAGCTGATATAAGTTGGCTTCTGTTCCTATGTCTAATGGTCTTAAACAGGAAAAGAATAGCTAAAGCTAGTATTTTTACTCTAGACAGTGAGTCTGGACATTGATTATGGGAACCAAGGAAACTTGGAGGCATTGAATAGGTACTTTGCATCTGTCTTCACTGTAGAAATTTTGGAAAAACTTTCTGAAAATATTTGAAAATCAAGAAGTAAAAAGAGGAGTAGAACTTGAAAAAGTCACAATCACCAGAAAAAGTATTGAAAAAACTATTAGGCCAAAGTCTGACAAGTCTCCAGGACCACATAGCCTGTAGTGTCTTATAGAATTGACTACACAGTTAATTGAAGCATTGTTGTAATCTTCCAAAATTCCCTAGATTCTGAAGGGTTTCAAGTAATTCATATGTAACATCTTTATTCAAGGAAGAAGCGAGACAGAAAGCAGGGGATTATATGCCAGTTAGTTTAACATCTATTGTAGTGAAATTGCTACAAATCTATAATTATGGAGGTTCTAGCACAATATTTACAAAATTATTATGTGATCAGGAATAGTTATCAGGGTTCTATATAAGGAAAATTGGGTTTAACCAATGTATTAGAGTTTTTTGAGCAAATTACAAGTTAGCAAAAGGGGAACCTATAGATGTGGTGTACTTGGATTTCCAGAAAAGTATTTGATGAAGGTGTCACATCAATGACTACTAAACAAGATGTAGGGCTAAAATATTATAATGGATAAAGGATTGATTAGCTAACAGGAAGCAGACAGAATGATTAATTTGATCTTACTTGGATTGGCTAACTGTAACTAGTGAAGTGCCACAAGGATTAACGCTGGTGTCTCAACTATTTACAATATACATTAATCACTTAGGTGAAGGGATTGAATGAAAAGTTCTTAACTTTGTTAATTCCATTAAGATAGAAAACTAAGTTGTCAAGGGGAGTGGAAGAGTGTAAAAACAATAGAGGTGGGTTAAGTGGGTGGTCAAAAATTGGTACATGAAATATAATGTGGGAAAATGTGAACATATCCATTTTGGAAGGAAAATAGAAAAGTATTATACTATTTAATGGACAGAAATTGCAGAACTCAGTGGTGCAGAGAAATCTGTAACATGAACTTACCAAAGATTAGTACGCAGGTACTGAAAGCAATTAGAAAGATAAATGGAATGTTGTCATTTATTGTAAAGGGAATTCACAATTGAAATATAGAAGTTTCAGGGCAGCTGTACAGGGTTTCTAAACAGTGTTTAGAAGAATGACAGGTGATCTTATTGAAAGATAAAAGATTCTGATTGAATTTTACAGGTTGGATTCTAGGAGGATTTTTCCATTTGTAGGTGAGACTGGAAAGAGAGAGCATAGTATGAGAATAAGAGGTCTCACTTTTAAAACAGAGATAGGAACCCTTTTCACTAAATGGACCATTAGTCTGTGGAATTCTCTCCCTAACTTACGGTAGATGCTAGATAATTTAAACTAATAAAATCTGAGTTAAATGGATACTTAACAGACAATGCAGTCAAAGGTTAGAGAGACCTGACAGGAAAGTAGAGTTGCGAGCAACTCAGCAAATCAGATCAGTCATGATGTTATCGAATAGTAGAGGGAGCTTGAAGGACCAAACTACCTATTCCAGCTCCTAAATCCTACACCCCTATGTATTAATTACATAGTGTTTAGTTCATTAATAATAGAAAAAAATCTTAAAACCTGGAATCTTGTCATATGAACCTTTCATTTGGCTGTTAGAAATTTAATTCTTTTTCAACGTTATTGGTCTCTAAGGAAATCATAACAAACATATGGGCTGAACATTTCAAGGGGTGAATTGCAATCTCATGCAGATTGCCACACTGGTCCTTCAGCAAGGAGCGCTATGTTTCTGAGAGGAGATTCCACTTAGGGTTTCCTCTGAAATGTAGAACGATACTTCAATTCTGACAGTTCCGTTGTGGCATAGAATGGTTATAAGAAGGCATATCATACCCTCTTTTTACAGCAGTCAGCTGTTATGTTCTGAAATTTAAAGGTCCTGAAGGCCACTTTGACAGGTGCTGTGAAACAACAAGTACATAAGGTAAGTATGATGTTCAAGCGCTATGAGGGTAGAGTGCCAGGGATAGGATGGCAGATTGGTAGCGCGTAGGGTGTCATGGCAGTAGGGTGCCAGCTGGGGAGGGGTAGAATGCAGAAGAGTACATGTAGAGAGCCATGTAAGTAAAGTAATAGCTGCGTAGTAGATAGGTTGCCAGGTGCGTAGGGGAGGGTGTCAGTGTACGAAGTGGCAAAGTGAGTAAGTGATGCACTATTTAGGGTAAGTCCGATATCTGGGAGAAATTGGGGGTGGGGAAGTTGGTTGGGTCTGGTTTGGGGATATCAGTCAGTCAGGATCAGGGGATTGTAGTTCTAGAGTAGTTAACCATATTCAAGGTAAGTGTGATGTCAATTTAATAATTACTCAGGAGTTAGACTATGTATTTATTAATTTAAGATTTCATGAGTAACTACTTAATTTCATCAGGACCCTCCAAAGTCTACAATTCAATTTCCTGGGCAATTCCTTCAGAGTGTTCCATAAGGGTATTTCACAAGGTTCCTGTGTGCAACTCCCATCTACACTGGAATAACAAGTGTCTACAAATGGAAAATCTGAGCCAATATAAAATAAATGAGAAGGAAAGAAAGCTATGGGCCTGAGACACCATGCAAAGTGAAAAGGTAATGGTCTTTTCATCACAGAAAGGCACTTCATAAGGCAGAAGTACTAATATCTACATTACTAAAATACCTTTCACAGAGGGGAGCTGATCAGCCAGCCTCCTGATATCGCTAGGTTTTGCTGGTCAGAGTCTCCCAAGGACGGGGGTCTGCTGGCCTGAGAGTTTCCTGACGGAGGGGTTCTGCTGATCCCAGAAACTCAGAAAGAGGTTCTATTGGTCTGAGATTTCTAGGAGAAGAGGTCTGCTGATGACCCTGTTCTAAGACACCCCTCAAGGAAAGCAGTTCAAGACCTCTTCTCTGCTGCATATCAAATGAATCAGGAAGTTCTCCACTGCAGGAACTCAGAGTCCATGAGGACTTACATGTGAGTGGGGACACTGTCAGCTGATTCCTGGCCCAGTTCTGGGAAAGGCTAATGAATGAAACATGCAGCTTGTGGCCATTCAGCGACTGATCAAACTGGGGGATTAAGGGAGCAAGGCTTTCCTTGCCAGCAGTCCGGAACAATGAAGAGGAAATGCAGAAAAGGATTGGGTCGAGAGCACTGTTCACATACCATAATGGCAGTGACAAGTATGACTTCAGCCAGGTGTAGATAGTGTAAACACTTGCAGTCCAGTTTTCTGTGTAAATTTGCATCAGGGTGGCAGCAGTATCAGGAAAGTTACAAATAAAAAAGGCAATAATAACAGCTCCTGAAATGAGAAAAGACACAATCAGTATTCTGTTGAACAACATTCATCCGTCGTATTTCAAAGGTGTCAATCTGTTTCATATGATGAGGAATCAGCTATTCCTCAGCAGCTGCATTATCACACTTCCAATGTGGCGTTGATCTAATGCCGCTTGACTAATGCCACTTCCATTACTTTTGCATTATGCTGTGTCTCCATGCTTCCTTATGCTGCATGGAGCCATTTAGTCTCCCATGACAACTGCACAGAAATACTCAGGAGATGGTGCCGGGTTACAGAAGCATTCTTTCATATCAAACAAGTTATATTTTTCCTATTTAATTCATTTCATAAAGGAGTAATTGATTTTAAAAAGCCAGAAATTTGCATCTGTATTCCAGCAGCATCTTTGATGTGGATACTTTTTCTATGTTTTAAAGTAGCCTTACTAATTAGGAATGGCTCAGCAATCGTTAGTAGAGGTCTAATTAACAGCAAGCTGACACTTTTATAACAGCTTTTAAAAAATTCTTAAATTAATTCAGTTAGTGACCTGCTCATATCTCCATAAAAGATTAGTCATTTGAGTGTATTTCGTTATGTTACTGAACATTTTAAGGAGATCCATTTCAGGAGATTTCTACATTGTTTCCCCATCAATGCCCATGTCAGTCAAGCTGCTACAATCACCCACCTACAATCACAAGTTGTATACTACTACATAAATCTTGCTTAGGCTCAAAGAAGCATGAGTAAGCCATTCACCTTGTTTGGCAATAAATTTGTACAGAGAAGTCTGTGGAGAAATTTAGTCCTGGCGTCAGCCACAGGTCATTGGGTATCACTCTCACCTCTGATACAGGAGGTTATTGGTTCAAATGCCACTTCAGGACTTGGGCACCAACATCAAGGTTGACAACTCAATGCAGGGTACCCTGGGGTTCTAAAAGAGATAGCTGCAGAGATAATAGAAGCAGTAGATATGGTTTGCCAATGCATAGTCCTAAGAGATTGGAATTTGGAATGAAAAGATACACTACTTTTCAAGAAAGGGGAGAGAAAACAGTGAACTTCAGGATGTTTGTCTAAAATCAGTTGCCAAGAAAATTCTGAAATCTATTATTAAGGAAGTTTGAACTATACTCTTAGAAAAGTATAGTATGATTAGAACAAATTAACGTAAAAAGAACAAAATCCTCTGACAAATTAGTTCAGAATTTTTGATCATATGATTAGTAGGGTTGATAAAGAATAGTCAGTGGATATATTATGTCTGGATTTCCAAAAAGTACTCAATAAGATGACACACAAAATATCAACAGATATGGGCTCATGAAGTTGGTAGCAACATATTGGCATATGTAGAGAATTAGTTAATGGACAAGAAGCAAAAAGTAGAAGGTCAAGGAGGACAAGGTCAGCAGATGCATGGAAACACCATCAGCTTCAAATTCCTCTCCAAGCTCACACCATCCTGACTTGGAACTATATCACTGTTGCTTCACTGTCACTGTGACAAAATCCTGGAACTCCCAGCCAGCAACCCAAGTTGATTCTGGCCTTGGGCGGCTGTCTGTGTGGAATTTGCATGTTCTCTCTCTGTCTGCGTGGGTTTCCTCCAAGTGCTCCTGTTTCCTCCTGCAGTCCAAAGGCGTGTAGCTTAGGTGGATTGGCCATGCTAACTTGCTCTGTAGTGTCCAGGGATGTGCGGGCTTGGTGGATTAGCCATGGTAAATGTGGAGTTACGGGGCTAAAGTGGGGGTGCTAAGGCTGTGTCTAGATGGGATGCTCTTTGGATGGTTGGCACAGACTTGATGGGCCAAATGACCTCATTCCAAACTGTAGTGATTCAATTATTCTAAAATGGGGCATTATCAAATTGACAAGATGTGACAAGTGGAGTGATATAAATATCTGTATTGGGCACTCAAGTTTTTACTGTCTATATTAATGACTTGAAGAGATGAAGTGACAGAGAGTAACATATTTAAGCTTGGTAATGATAACAAGCTAGAAAGAAAGTTAAACCGTGAGGATGGTGCAGAAAGGTTACAAAGTGATGTAGACAGGTTACGTGAGTCGGCAACAAGACAGTGGAAGAATTGTAATGTAGATAAGGGTGAGAATATTCACTTTGGCCATAAGATGAGAAAATTGGAATATTTTTTAAAAGAAGGAAAGTGTTGATGTCCAAATGGACTTGGGTGTGCTTGTGCAAGGAATACAAAGTTTGCACGAAATTAGGAAAGCAAATGATAGGTTGTCCTGGTTGCAAGGCAAATGGAGTACCAGTATAAAGAAGTATTTCTACAGTTGTATAATTGCACCACATTTCATTTGATTTGATTTAATATTGTCACATGTACTGAGACACACTGAAAAGGATTGTATTGCGTGCTACCCAGGAAAAACATACCTTACATAAGTACAGAAGGATAATAGAACAGAATTCAGAATATAGTGTTACAGCTATAGAAGAAGTGCAGAGAAAGATCAACTCTCATATATGAGGGGTCTATTTATAAATCTGATAACAGCGGGAAAGAAGCTGTTCTTCAATCTGTTGGTACTTGTTTTCAAACTTTTGCCCAATGGAAGAGGGTGGAAGAGAGTATAACCTGGGTGGGAAGAGTCTTTGATTATGTTGGCTGCTTTCCCAAGGCAGTGGGAAGTGTAGATGAAGTCAGTGGAAGAAAGGCTGGTTTTCTTGATGGACTGGGCTGCATTCACAACTCTCAGTAATTTCTTGCCATCTTTGGCACAGCAGTTGCCTTACCACAATGCATCCTGATAGGATGCTTTTTATGATGCAGCTATAAGTATTAATAAGAGTCATTATGAACATGCTGAATTTCTTTAGCCTTCTGAGGAAGTAGAGGCATTGGTGTGCTTTCTTGACTGTAGTGTCGACGTGGATGAACCATGATAGATCTTCAGTGATATTTACTCCTGGGAACTTGAAGCTCTCGAACACCTGTACCTCAGCACCATTGATACAGACAGGAGCATGTCCTCCAATCCACTTCCTGAAGTCAATGACTAGCTCCTTTGTTTTGCTGACATTGAGGAAGAAATTGTTGTCTTTACACCATGCACTAAGTTATCTCCTTCCTGTACTCTGTCTGTTTGTTGTCTGAGGTCCGACCCACTTAACGTGGTGTCTTCTGCAAAATTGTAAATGGAATCAGAGTTGAATTTGGCCACAGTCATGACTGTATAAGGAATATAGTAAGGGGCTGAGTAGCAGCTATGTAAGGCACCAGTGTTAAGGATCATTTTGGAGGAGGTGGTGTTATCTATCCTTACTGATTGAGGTCTGTAGGTCAGGTCGTCAAGGATCCACTTGCAGAGAAGGTGGAGAGTGCTAGGTCTCAGAGTCTGGAGATGAGTTTTGTTGGAATTATGGTGTTGAAGGCAGAGCTAAAGTCAATAAGTAGGAGTCTGACATAGGTATCCTTAATATTCAGATGTTACAGGGATGAGTGTAGGGCCAGGGAGATGGCGTCTGCCACAGAGCTATTGTGATGGTAGGCACATTGTAGTGGACCAAGACAACCTGGGAATCTGGAGTTGATGTGCGCCGTTACTAACTTCTCAAAGCACATGTAGAGTACTGTTAAGTAAAGATATACTCTCTTTGAAGGCAGTACAGCAAAAGTTCATTAAATTAATCCCTGAGATGTGAAGATTGTCCTGTGATGAGAGGCTGCGTAAATTAAGCATATTCTCTGGAGCTTAGAAGAATGAGAGGCATTCTCACTGCAATGTACAAGGTTCTGAAGGAACTTGATGGAAGAGACACTGAGAGATTATTTCTGCTGCTTGGGAGTCTAATTCCAGTGCACAGGCTCAGGATAAAGGACTAATCATTTAGTATTAAATGAGTATAAATTACTAGACATAAAGAATTGTGAAACTCTGGAACTCTGAGTGAAGGTTGTGAGTTCTCCATCATTGAATATATTTAAGGCTAGGATACACATATTTTGGTCTCTTAGGGAAACAAAGTATATGGGAAGTAGATAGGAAAGTTAAGTTGAATCCCAAGATCAGACGTGATCATATTGAAGGACAGACCAAGCTCAATGGGCTGTTTAATCTACTCTTGCTTCTTTTTCTTCTGTTCGTATGTTGTTCTAAGGGATCACTGTATTGTCAGAGATGCAAAATTCTGAAAGTGGTGTCTGTCTGTTCAGTGAATGTGAAAAAAAACCTCAAGGTTCTTTTTCCAAAATAAGTATATGTTACTTATCTCCAGTACTTGATTAAAGGTGTATAATTTATATATATATAAAAATATAATTGCTTATAGGGTTTAAATTTCAAAGTAGTGGCATATGTGTGTTGATCTACTTTTTTGGAAGGGATTTAATGATTAGCTGTGTCAGTCTTTTCAGAACAGTAATTTTAAACCAGCATATGTCAGTCAGTAGATGGCCAGAGGTCTCATGGATAATTACAGGAAGTTTGTTTATATTCTGGGCTTTTATGAGTGGAGAAGCAAAAATAATTAAGCCTTTCGCTATGCAGAAGCTAGAATGAGCAATTTTTTTTTCTAATTTAGTGAAAAGCTTCTGAATTCAGTTCAAAGAAGAAATAACTGAAGTCAGATCTGCCGTCTAGGAAAAGGAGTTTGTTCTGATCAGTTAAGGGCATAAGTTACCATATGTAAGAATTTCAGTTTATAAAAACTTGTTAGAAATCAGCATTTGTTATTCATAGCTGAGAAATACTAAAATCTCAGTTGTTTGAGTCAAAGAAAAAAGCTTCACAGGACCAGGACAGGAAAGAAGCAGTCGGGTCAACCTACAAATTTGATAAGGAAGGAAGTTTTTGATTAACTGTAAAGTGATGGTTTTGAGGAATAGATGGGACATTTGTTTTGCTGGGTGTTTGAAATATTTAAGCTGTGTTATATTTACATAGCTAAGTCTATTTTATTTTATTTTAAAATTTTTCTTGTGAAATACACTTGTTATGTTGTTAAAAACAATTCTGCAGCCTCCTGTGTTAATGTATCAATGGCAAAAAATTGCCTCTATCAAGCCATATTTCTTATCCAATAGTAATATCACCTGGGATCATAACAAGTGTGCTTGCTGATATATATCCTTCACCTAACGTCATTAAAAATAGACTATCTTGGGAAATGCTGAAAAAGATGTATTTTGTCTTGCACTCATCAGGAAGACACAGGAGAATACAAATTTAAGAGGAAAATCAACATTTATACTGATGAGGGGATAGTTCTGATTGGTTGGCAAGTGGACTATAATTGATAGAGGCATTATTATGGAGAATGCAGTCTCTAGTGTGGATTTACAGTTAATAGCCAAGTTTTGTTTAATTTTTAACCAGACAGGTCATCTCTCATTAGTCAGAGCCAATTTGGTCTGATTGACCCTGTGAAATGAACTAGCAAGTTGCTCTCATCTATTTTGTTGAGTTTAAAAGGGTACAGTGTGAAAATATGTTATTTCTGCCTTCAAAGAGCAGAGCCCTGTATATTAACATATTAGCTTCAAGTAGACTCAAATATACCATGCTACAAGCTCAACTGACAATACTAAATTGACTGTTAGTGTAAATTCCCACACATATTTTCAGCAATACTTATATATGTACTACCAAATGATTATTTGTACACAACCTTGTAATTGTTATCTTGCTGTTTGAAGGAACTTAGTGTTAAGCAAATTAGCTGCTGTATTTCTTACATACAACAATGACTACACTTCAAAAGTGCTGCACTGACTGTGAGATAGCCAGTGGTTGTGAAAGGGACTATAGAAATGTAATCTCTTTTTCTCCTTTTTGAAGAAAGGTGTTGGATGAGTATTACTCAATTGTTTGTTGTCCACACTTTCCATCATAGATCACTGCAGAGCAGGGCTGTTCAATCATCTTGCATGGGGTGGAGAGGAATTTCCATTTTTCTCTCCCTGGTTGAGATAGGGTAGGATGGAGTAAGCAAATTTTAATAAAGATAAAATTCTCCACAGCTGTGAATGTGAATTTCAAAGGGAAAGAAGTCCACAACAATAAACTGAGTTTTAAAAATATTCATTCAGAGGATGTAGGTGTCTCTGGCTAGGCCAGTATTTATTGCCGATTCCTAGTTGCTTTGGTTGTAAGCTGCCCTCTTGAATTGCAATGCTACTTTGGAGATTCTTTTGGGATTTTGACCCAGTGACAGTGAAGGAACAGCAATATATTTCCAAGTCAAGATGTTGGGTGCTTTGCAGGAATCTTGCAGATGGTGGTGCTCCCATGTATCTGCTGCCCTTGACTTTCTTTGGAAGGTGCTGTTTAAGGAGCCTTGGTGAATTTTTGCGATGCATCTTGGAGATTATATACACTGCCGCTACCAAGCATCGGTGATGGAGGGAGTGAATGTTGTGGATGTGGAGTCAATCAAGCGAACGCATTGTTCTGGATGATGCCAAGCTTCTTGAGTATTGCTGGCGCTGCACTCATATGGGCAAGTGGGGAGCATTCCACCATACTCCTTAAGATCGGACAGTTTTTGGAGAGTCAGGAGGTGAGTTATTTAATTATATGAATAATCGATAATAAAGATATTAAGTAGTGCCAGCAGCAGATTGTGTTGTGGTATTGTCACTGTGCTTATGGGCTCAGACTCTTAGGATGTTGGTCCAAGTCCCACCACAGTAATTGGTGAAATGAGTTTTATAAATTTTGCAATTTTTAAAAAAGTAGCCTAATGATTAACTAATAAAACCATTTTTTTTTTCAGCCTTTGTGGTTAAGAAACAGAGTTAGAAAGAGAAAAAGACTGGGTCCCAAGGAAGAACGGACAGATGGATTTGCTTGCTTATTCAATCACTTACTTAGCCTGTAACTAAGCCAGTCACTCACTCATCCATTCGATCTTATGTCCAACTGTTCATTCATTCACTTGACCACTCACCAACTCAGTCACCCATCTACTCACTCATGAGTACACTCAATCACCCACCCATTGTCTCACCCACCCATTGTCTCACCCACCCATTGT
>JAHRHZ010000140.1:14704706-14762298 GCA_024137785.1 Ginglymostoma cirratum | reverse complement strand
CACCCATTGTCTCACCCACCCATTGTCTCACCCACCCATTGTCTCACACACCCATTCACTCGCCCAGCCACTCACCCACTTAGCCACTCATCCACTCGACTACACACCCACACAGTCACTCAGTCTGTTCTCCACTCACTCACTCACTCACCCAGCCATTCAATCACCTGGCTACTCTTTCAGCCATCACTTACCCACTCAGTCACCCAGTCATTCACTCAGCCAAATGATCACCCAGCCAAATAATTAGTAGTGAGGCAATGGCCTAGTGGTATTATCCCAGGACTGTTAACCCAGAGATCCAGAAAACGTTCCGGATTCAAATTTGGTGGAATTTGAATTCAATAAATATCTGGAATTAAGAGTCTAACGATGACTGTGAATCCATTGCCGATTGTTGAAAAAACCCATCTGGTTCACTAATGTCCATTAGGGAAGGAAACTGCCACCCTTATCTGGTCTGGCCTACATGTGACTCCAGGCTCACAGAAATGTGGTTGATTCTTAACTGCCCTCTGGGCAATTAGGGATGAGCAATAAATGCTGTCTAGCTAGCGATGCCCTCATCCTGTGAATGAATAAAGAAAAAAAAACTAACTACTCAGCCACTGAGTCACCTTGCCACCCTCTCACTTGGCCATTCGCCCACATGGCCTCTCATCTACTCAACCAGTCATCTACTTGGTCTCTCACCCATCCAAACTGTCACCCACCCTGCCACTTGACCAAAGGCTCCAGCATTGATGAAGGACTCCACAACAGACAACTTAGTGGCCCGGATGGTACCTGTTGAACAAGCCTGCTGTGGAGCATGCTATGTTTGTGCAAATCTCATATATTACATATGTCAACCTTATGACATTGAATATCTGTATTCCTTCCAAGGTCTACATATCTTTCCTGAGGTTCAGTGACCAAACTAAATGTTGTTAACTCCCTATTTCACTTTCTCGTTTCAACTGCAGACCAATCTACATAATTTACTGTGTCTCTGAACTGCAACCTTTATATATAACTTCATTGTTTCATATAAATAATTGATAAATATGGGTTTATTTCATTCATTGTTGAGATGTGCGAGTCCCCTGCAAGGCCAACATTTACACAGGCCATCCCTATTTTAATTTGATAAAGTGGAAAAGGGAGGTCCTGAGTACAAATCCATTTTCTCACATCCTGCCATTCAGAATGCAACACATTATCTTAATTTTTGCCACCTATATCCCAACCAGTCCCAGCTGATCGATGTCATTAGGTTGACTTACCTATTATGTAATATATGAGCTTTGCCCTAATAATTGCAAAGAATGATAATAAAACATTTACTCACCCATCAGTTGAAGGGCCTTTCTTTCTGTTCCAGGCAAATTTCCAGAACTGGTGAAGGGGTTTGAGCATTGACCTCTCCATGGATAGGTTAATCCCATCTCTTCCCGCTGCCGACTATTCACACTCAAATGTCGAAATATTAACAGGTGAAAAATGATGATCGTAGTGAGTGGAACTAAGAAGCATAGGATACTTCTCATTTGGACCATCGTCTTGTAGATGGTAAATGGCTCTTGCTCAGACATCTCACACACAGTGGAATAGAAAACAGCTTTATCCTGGGAAGTGGCAGTATAGTCCAGAATACAGGCAGCTGATTGCCCATAAACAATGGCAATTGGTACAGCTGAGATAGCTGAGAAGACCCAGATAACTGCCAATAGATAAACCATTTGAGATTGTCGTAGACTAGTGATTGACCACATTGGATGGCAAATGGCAATATAACGCGCAGCTGTAAAGGCAATGATAGTCCAGCTAGTTGTAGCACAGTAGATCTGTCGGACCATGAAGTAGAGTTTGCAGACAGGATTACTGAGCACCCAGGGGTAGTACTGCCAATAGTACCTGTACACAGTCACAGGTATGGTCAATAGGAGCAGCAGATCAGCCAGTGCCAGACTGAGGAGGTAAAAGCGAATGGCACTGATTTTCATCCGTCCATTCTTCAGTAGTGTCAAAATGCTTAAACCATTTGCAAATACACCAAAGAGAAAAAGTAAGACATAAAATACAGTGACTGGAATTTTTACATAGCCTGGCTCTTGTTGCTTGGATCCAATCAACAGATGTTGTTGATTTAGTGAATATTTATTGTGTTCAATTGCATCACTTGGGTTTGATTCATTATTGAAGGACTTAATGTGTATCATGCAAGGATCCATATGATTAGCCATAGACCAATTCATTTCTCTATACTACTGTTATATTTAAAGTCTATTGGAATGTAATTTCTAATCCAATAAAATCAATGAAATGCAGTTGGTATGATGTAAATCAGTGTCATGACGTGGGAACTTCAAGGTCATTCATTATGATTTCCACAAGTGATGATCTGTTTTATCAATTAACACTGCAACATTGGTACAAAAATATTCAGTGGAAAATCAAAATAATATTGTGAAAAGTTGAGCAGAGTTGAGAGATTTGCTTAAATTGTAATTGACCTATTTGTACCAATTTAATTCCAAAATCAAAAAAGCATGTTTCCTTTTATATGTAGACTCACAGCAATTTGAATTGACTTCTTTCTCTCATAATTTAATCGGGATCATTGTGTTTGATTTGGATCACTGAAGTCCAGGGCGGCCCAATACATCTGCCATCACATGTCGTGTGCAGCTATCTCTCCATAGATTGTTCCAAATGATCCTCAAGTGAATATTCCTTCGGTAGCAGGCAGAGCAGACTATCAATAAATGAGTCTAAGACTTTTGGATATTTCCCCTTCAGAATAAGCAGCAGCTGCTAAAGGAAAAAACAGTTAATAGATTAGACACTGCATGAGACATTTTGCTGTGTACAATTTTGTGTATATGTGTGTGTGTTCATGAAAATCTGTGCACAGTGTGTCTTTATGTTAAGGTTATAGATTAGACCTCATTCCAGTTCTGTGGTCCAACTATCGGATAACAGATTAACTGGTGATACAGTCTTAAAGGAATCCCTGGGACCTGATCAGGTTAACCAAGAACTCTGTGGGAAGCTACGAAAGTGATTGCCGGGCTCCTTGCTGAGATATTTGTATCATTGATAGCCACAGGTGAGGTGTTGGAAGACTGCAAGTTGGCTAATGTGGTGCCATTATTTAAGAAAGTTGGTAAGGAAAAGCCAGGGAACTATAGACCGGTGAGCCAGACATCAGTGCTGGGCAAGGTGTTGGAGGAGATCTTGAGGGACAGGGTTTACATGCAATTGGAAGGGCAAGGACTGATTAGGGATAGTCAAAATGGCTTTGAGCATGGGAAATTGTGTCTCACTAACTTAATTGAGTTTTTTGAAGAAGTAGTGAAAAAGATTATTGAAGGCCGAGCAGTAGACGTGATCTATATGGACTTCAGTAAGGCGCTTGACAAGGCTCTGCAGGTAGACTGGTTAGCAAGGTTAGATCACATGGAATACAGGGAGAATTAGCCATTTGGAGACAGACTGACTTGAAGATAGGAGACAGAGGGTGGTGTTGGAGGGTTGCTTTTCAGACTGGAGGCCTGTGACCAGTGGTGTGCCACAAGGATCAGTGCTGTGTCCACTGCTTATCATCATTTATATAAATGATTTGGATATGAACATAGGAAGTATGTGTAGTGAACAGCAAAGAAGGTTACCTCAGAGTACAACAGGATCTTGATCAGATGGGTCAATGGGCTGAGGAGTGGCGGATGGAGTTTAATTTAGGTACATGTGGGGTGCTGTATTTTGGAAAGGCAAATCATGGCTGGACTAATACAGTTAATGGTAAGGTCCTGGGGAGTGTTGCTGAACAAAGAGACCTTGGAGTGCAGGTTCATAGTTCTTCGGATGTAGAGTTGCAAGTAGACTGGATAGTGAAGAAGGCGTTTGGTATGCTTGCCATTGGTCATTGCATTGAGTATAAGAGTTGGGAGGTCATGTTGCAGCCTAACAGGACATTAGTTAGGCCACTATTGGAATACTGCATGCAATTCTGGTCTCCCTGCTATGGGAAGGATGTTGTGAAACTTGAAAAGTTTAAGAAAAGATTTACAAGGATGTTGCCAGGGTTGGAGGGCTTGAGCTGTACGGAGAGGCTGAATAAGCTGAGGCTATTTTCTCTGGAGTGTTGGAGGCTGAACGTTGACCTTATAGAAGTTTATAATATTATGAGGGGCATAGGTAGTGTGAATAACCGAGGTCTTTTCCCCAGGATAGCAGAACCAAAACTAGACGGGATAGGTTAAAGATGGGAGGGGAAAGATTTAAAAGGGACCTCAGGGGCAACTTTTTCATGCAGAGGATTGTGCGTGTATGGAATGAGCTGTGAGATGAAGTGGTGGAGGCTAGTACTATTACAAAATTTAAAAGGCATCTGGATGGGTATATGAATAGGAAGGGTTTAGCGGGATATGGGCCAAATGAGACTAAATTAATTTAGGATATCTGGTCGGCATGGACTTGTTGGACTAAAGGGTCCATCTCCATGCTGTACAATTCTATAATTCTATGACTGATTAGCCTGCAATTGCTCCTAATTCATATGTTCATAAGAGCCCTTCTGCTGAATAAATGCCGAGGAAATGGTAAAGTTTACATGGAGAATTGCACTTTTTTATTGCTTCATTGGTTTACCAGAAAACTGAAGTGACAACAAAATACCAGGAGTAACAAAGCTAAGGTGTTCATTCACCATTACTAATCAAACAGAAACTATCAGTTCACCAATACTAATTAAATCCATCTACCATCACTCCTGAGTTCACTGAAATTATGGCTCCTGGTCTGTTACTGCCCTGATTTTAAAATTCTGACCACAAGATTGTTGCAGTGCAGAAGGAAGCCATTTGGCCCATCTCATGACTTTCCTCCAATACTGGAGAAAGATAAATTACTTCTTTTTTGGTTTTTTTTTAAACAGGCTCTTCCTTCAGAAAGAAAATAGTAAAGAATTATACATTAATTCTCTAATTCAATTTTGAAAGTCAAACATGCAGATGAAATGTCTGTTCCTTGCTGCATTTTGACCGTCCTTGCCGATGCCTTGTCCTAAATGTGAACTGTGTTCTTTCCCATGATGTGATGATTTTTTTTTCAAGGTACAAGGTTGTAGGGGCAAACTTCATCAATAATTGGCAGCTTTACACTCTTCTAGGAATTCTAAAGTGTCGTGCTCTGCACAGCAGTATAACTTGAAACTTTGTCATAAAAGCTCTTGGCACCCCATAGTCCACATGACCTGTGTTGCTCTTAGGTGCTGTAAAATGATCAGATTATCCAGGGATAATATACAGTTGCTGAATACAACAATTATCTGGTTTGTCAATTTCTGTAATGTTACTGAGACATTTATTTTAAAGTGAAGGAGTGGTATCTTACTTTGGAATAGGCCTTCTTTGGTAATATGAAGTGCAGAATTCTCTCACACTCGTGGTCATGGGACTTGCCAGTATTTTGTTGAAAGATTGGTATTTTTGAGTTCCAAATGGGCCACCTTGTCTATATAGTTTTTAATGTGTATAATTGTGTAGGAGTCTGTCCTGATGTCAGCACTCATATTCCAATGGTAAATGTGGCATGGTTTTGATCTATCTAGCTTAGGGAACAGTGCAATGGGAGAGCTCCAGCTGCACCGGCTATGCTCAATTATTTAATTGTTGATCATGTCCTGAATTCTCTGCTTGACATATCTGCTTGTCAGGGTTGTACTCATAGTGATTTTGATTTATTGGTGGGGTTTCTTATTGGACCCACCTCAGTGATGTGTGTGGAATTCTTTAAAATTCCTAAGCAAAGGGTTTAAATCCTCCCACTGCTCTTTGATCAGGAATGTTAACTGGGCTTTTGAGTTTACAATTCTGGTGTGTGCCAGCCTGGAAGCTAGAGGTCAGCTGGGGACTCCTCAGTTTCTCCTTCTCAACTGACCCCTCCTGGCTACTCTCAGATGGTACATCCTCTGGCAGAACCTCACTGGTTAATTCTGTTCTATCTGCACTACAACTTCTCTTGTGGCATGAGGTAGGACTTCAAGATCACATGTCCTGGTCAATTACTTTGGGGATGTGTTGATCCCAACCTGTCCTATAACCTTTCAGATTCTACTGCCCTCAGGTGGCTCTGTATCTGTTCCTGTAATGGCCTTTGAATCTTCTACCAGATGAGGCACCGACTTCAGTATCTGCATGCCTGTTTGGGAAATTCCTGTTCTCCTTCTAAGGTCAGAAATTTAGCTTTGGCTAGCCAGAACTGTTGCTCATCCAGCAGGGACACTACCTTCTTTCTTTCAAAATCTTTAGGCCTAGTTTGGGATTTGTGTATGTCCCTATTGTGTCCCAATTCTTTGAGGCATTCACTCACAGCGGTAAAGTGAGTATCTGCTGCTCTGCCCTGCAAGTCTTTTAAACCTGGAAGAGGCAGTTTCCTGAGTAGCAGTGGACCTATTTAAGAATCTACCTGGTTTCCCTCAAATTTGGATGACCAATCATCCTGCTTAACCAGCAGAGGTGAAGGTTCCTCTTAGTCCAAGTAGTTTTCTCATCAATAGTGTATTTATTTGGCAACTCTCCTTGTTACCTTCTAAATTTGAAAATAAGGTACCTCCTGTGCATTCAACAGAGGGGCAGGCTCCCTTCTTTTACATTTCCAGCCAGACCTTGGAACTTTTTAATGCCCCTATTTACCCCGGTGTAAAAACCATTGATTAAACTTTTCTGTACTCTTGATTGTGGACTGAAATAGGAAAAGGATTGTTTCGAAAATGAAGGAATTTGGAATGGATTAGTAGTAAAGTTAAAGTCACCATAGTTTTACCAACTCTCTCAATAGAGAGAGATAACTGGTGGTGGTTTAATCTGAGGGTCACCACATCTCAGGGAGGGGAGAGATTAAGAAGGAAAGTCTTTTATGGTAACCTCAGCCAGTATGGCAATTGAACTGTGTTGTTGGTGTTACTGTGCATCACAAACTGTGTGTAAGGGGAGATTTGTAAGGAGGTTATGACAGTTTCTCTAACTGATAGATTTATATGTTGATGGTTCGTAATTGTTTATTTGTATCCAGAATCTATTTATTTGTAATAAATAGTAATCCTTGTGAAGTGCAGAAACCTTATGTGTGCTTTCCATCAAGCGGGTAGATTAAGGAATTTTACATACATTTATAGAATCTTTAACATTTGTGACATCTCCAGGAATAGTGGGGCTTGATTTTCCAACTACCCCAGTGAGGTAAAACACTGGGAAGAAACATTCTGCTAACCACATTTTGTTTGCATCTCTTTCAATGCCTGTTATTCTGATTCCACCACATTTGTTTCCAAATTGCCCCTCAGTTAAGTACTACACACTGGTTTTCTGTGGAGAAAGTCATTGTTAACCAGGCTTTTGGAGCTCTTTGAGGAAGTATCATGTGATGTGTCTAAAGGGGAACTGGTTCATGTTCTGTGCGTCCATTTCCAGTGGCATTTGATAAAGTGCAACATCAAAGGTTATTTCAGAAAATTAAAGCTCATGGTGTAGGGGTTTGCATATTAGTATGGATTAAAATTGGCTGTCCAATGAGGAAGCAGAGGGTAGATATGAATGTGCGTGAAATACAAAATGTTAGCATGCAGGCGCAGCACATAATTAAGGAGGCAAGTAGAATTTCTTGCCTTTTTTGCAAGGGGGTTGGAGTTTGAAAATAGGTATGTCTTATCACAACTGTGCAGGGTGTTGATCAATCTGCACCTGGTATACTGAATACAGTTTTGTACCTGTATTTTACAAAGTATATATTAGCAGTGAGTCAGTTCAAAAGAGATTCATTAGGCTGATTCCAGGGATGAAGGTATTGACTTATCAAAAATGGCTAAACAGGTTAGGCCTTTATTCATAAGAATTTAGAAGAATGAAAGGTAATCAAATTGAAACATACAAGATTCTGAGGAGAATAAAACAAAGAACTGCAAATGCTGGAATTCTGAAACAAAACAGAAATTGCAGAGACTCAGCAGGAGTGGCAGCATCTGTGGAGAGAAAGCAGAGTTGATGTCCAAGACCAGTGACCTTTCTTCAGACTAAAATTCCGTGGGGGCTTGACAGAGAAAATGACTTCTCAACATCTACAATAGGTGAATCTCGAACTGGGGACAGAATAAGGCCACACTCTATTTAAAACAGAGATGTGGAAGAAATTCCTCTCGCAAAAGGTATTGAATGTCTGGAATTCTCTACCTCAGAGAGTTATGGAGGCTAGATCACTGAAATTATTTAGAGAGGAGGTAGTTAGATATTTGAATGGCCAGGGAATCTGAACTGAGCTGGCAGGGAACAGGAGTTGAGGCTTGGGGCAAATCATCCATTACTTAGAGGACAGACTCAGGAGACCAAATAGCCTACTCCTGTTTCTTCTGTCTTTATATAAATAGGCTTTTACGAGGTTAGCACTACTTGACAAGTGGCATACCACAGGGATTGGTGCTGGGAACTCAACAGTTTACAATTTATATAAGTGACTTGGTTGAAGAGAGAGAATGTATGGTTGCCAAATTTCTGGCGATACAAGAATAGACGGGAAGCAGAATTAAATGAGGCTCCAAAGAGATATAAGTAATTAGAGTGATTGGGCAAAGAACTGACAATTCAAGTATATTATTGGAACTTTGAAATTATTCATATTGGCAGGAAGCATAAAAACACATATCCAAATGGTGAGAGATTGCAGAGCTCTGAGATGCAGAGCTGGGTGTCCTGGTGCATGAATCACAAAAAGCCAATATACAGGTACAGCAAGGAATCAGGGAAGCTAAGAAAATGTATGGTTTACTATGAGAGGAATTAAATTCAAAAGCAAGGAGGTTATGTTTCATTTACACAGGGCATTGTTTAGATGACATCTAAAGTACCGTGTACATTATTGGCCCCTTTATTTAAGAAAGGTTATACAGCATTGGAAGCAGTTTAAAGAAGATTCACTAGATTAATACCTGGAAGGGGTGAGTAGTCTTACAAGGCAAGGTCTATGCTTAAATTTACAAGTGTTCAGGAGAATAAGAGGTGACTTGATTGAAACATGAGAAGTCTTGACAAGGTGGATATAGAGAGACTGTTTCCTCTTGTGGGAGAATCTAGAACTAGGGATTACTGTCTAAAAAGACGGATAGCCTATTTAAGATGTATCTGAGGCAAAATTATCTCTCCCAAAGATCTTTTTAAAATTCATCGATGTATGTCGCTGTTGCTGGCTAGGCCAGTATTTATTGCCCACCCCAAACTAGCCTTGAAAAGATGGTGGTGACATACCTTTTAAATAGCTGCAGTCCATTCGCTGTAGGTATGTATAAGATGGAAAATAGAAGCAAGAGTGGGCCACTTGGCCCTTCAAGCTTGCTCCACCATTCAACACGATCATGGCTGATCATCCAACCAAGTGGCTGACCACTTTTTGAGTGAAAGTTCTCTTGACCTCTGTCCTAAACGGCCTACCCCCATATACTTAAACTGTGGCTCCTAGTTCTGGACTCCCAGTCATCTTGAACATCCTTCCTGTGTTTACCTTGTGTAGTCCTGTTAGAATTTTATAGGTTTCTGTGAGATCCCCACTCATTCTAAACTCCAGTAAACATAACCCTAACTGTAACAAAAACAGAAATTGCTGGAGAAGCTCAGCAGGTCTACCAGCATCTGTGGAAAGAAGTCAGAGTTTATCTTTCAGGCTGAGTACCCTTCCTCAAGAAAACAGTCCTAACAGTTCCAGACTCTCTTCATACATCAGTCTTGCCATCCCAGGTATCAATCTATGATAAACCTTCACTCACTCCTTCTATAGCCAGAACATCCTTCCTCAGATAAAGAAACCAAAGCTGCATGCAATATTCCAGGATTACAATGTTATAAGGGAGGGAGGCCCAGGATTTTGACACAGTGACACTGAAGAAATTTTGATATTACTTTAAATCATTATGATGAATGTCTTATAAAAGAATCTCAGAATCCCTACAGTGTGGAAGCAGGCCATTTGGCCCATTGAGTCCACACCAACCCTCCGAAGAGCATTCCACCCAGACCCATTGCCTGACCCTATCCCTGTAACCCTGCATTTCCCATGGCTAACCCACTTAACGTACACATCCCTGGACACTATCGGCAATTTAGCATGGTCAATCTTTGGACTGTGGGACGAAACCGGAGGAAACCCATGCAGACACAGGAAGAATGTGCAAACTCAACACAGACAGGAGGCTGGAATTGAACCTGGGTCCCTGTGGCAGCAGTGCTAATCACATAACTACTGTGCTGCACTCAAATGGGAAACTTACAGGTTGTTGTGTTACCATCCATCTTCTGCCTTTTTCCTGTAAGCAGTAGTGGATGAGGGTTTGGAAAGTGCAGTTTAAGGAGCTTGGAGAATTTCTGCAGTGCACCTTGTTGAATGTTTGTAGATGATTTGCCAAACAGTGGGCAGGAGTGTTGTTGGAGCTGCACTTCTCCAGGGGACAAGCAAGGAGTACTCTATCACAGGTACAGAAGTTGCTGGAAAAGCTCAGCAAGTCTGGCAGCATCTGTGAAGAAAAAAAATCAGAGTTAACGTTTCGGGTCCAGTAACCCTTTCTGTTCTGAGGAAGGGTCACTGGACCCGAAACATTAACTCTGATTTTTTTCTCCACAGATGCGGTCAGACCTGCTGATCTTTTGCAGCAACTTCCGTTTTTGTTCCTGATTTACAGCATCCACAGTTTTTCTTTCGGTTTTTATTTAGTACTCTCATACCCCTGACTTGTGCTTGTAGATGATGGACAGACTTTGTGGGGTCATGTAATGTGCTACATATGATAGGATCTCTAAACTCTGATCTCTTCTTATAGCCACAGTACTTCTATTAGCTGGTCCAGTTGAGGTTCTGGTTAATGGTAAGCCCCCAGGATGTTGATAGCAGGGGTTTCAGCAATGGTAATGCCAATGAACAGCAAGTGGTGATGGTTAGATTCACCACTGATGATCATTGCCTGGCACTTGTGTGGCTCAAATGTCACTTATCACATGTCAGCCCAAGCCTGGATATTGTCTAAGTCTTGCTGTATGTGGACAGGTACTACTTCAATATGTGAGCTGTCACAAAAGGTGTTAGAACATGGTACACTGATGCAACTGCAATTATCACCACTGCCTTCTCCACTTGGGATTGGGATGGGCTTTAAATGCTGGCCTAGTCAGCGATATGCACATCTCATGAACAGATGTTTTTAAAAACATAAAGGATATCTATAAAAAAATCAAGTGGGAAAAATTGAAGTAAATGAGAAAACTAGCAAGAAGTATAAGAAACTCCGTAAAGGTTTCCACCTATAGATAAAATGGAGAGGAACTAGTATAAGCATCCATCTCTTGAATGGTGAGACTGGGGAATTAATGGGAAATTCTGAAAAGGCAGAGTATTTGAACAAGTACTTTATATCCATCTTTACCTGCAAGTTCTGCTCCACGTCACACATAATCCTGACTTCGAACTACATCAGTGTTCCTTCAGTGTCACTGTGTCAAAATCCTGGAATTCCCTTTGTTTTTAAATTTTTAATGTCATACTAATTCATAATTACTGTTAAAAACCTTTTCTGGTGTTGATAAACCAATATTCAATGTAGAATTGCTCCGTTATGATTTTTAAAATTCTACGTTTTAAAATAACATTGTTAAAGACTGCTCATACATTTTAGCTTATATACATCTAGCTCATATCTTATTCTGAAAAATATATCCCAATCATTTATTTAACTCCCTGCATCATATAATTATATGTTAAAATAATCAGTGCATTTCACATCTTTGATTTGCTGTTTGTGAGAATACTCCAAAAAAAATGTGACTTCTTGTTAATCCTACTTGGTAACATGATGGCAGTGGTTAGAGGGCTGCCTCACAGCACCAGGGACCGAGCCTTGGACAATTGAATATGGAGTTTGCACATTCTCCCTACATCTGCATGGGTTTCCTTTGAGTGCTCTGGTTTCATCACACAGTCCAAAGGTTAGGTCAATTGGCTGTGCTTAAAAAAAGTTGCCCTGTCGTCTCCAGGGATGAGCAGGTTACGTACATTAGCCATGGTAAAATCACTGTATAGATTTACAGGAATGATGCTTCTCAGCAGGTTAGTGAAGATTTGATGGGCCAAATAGCCTCTTCCTGCACTGTACGGATTCTATGGTTATAACATAACTGTTTCTGGACATCCTCTTGCCTTGAGGTAAAATTCAAACTAACCTCAAGAATGGGGAAATCCATACCACAGAGATTACTAGACCTTATATATTACATCCATTGCCGATAAATACATTTGTGCTCATCAGTGAACATTGTGTCGAATCAGTGGACGACTTTTAATCACCAGTCAGTTCATAATCATTGTGTTTGCTAAACAGTACAGATCAGTGAAGTATCTGTGAACACTTAATGCACATTCTTCAATCTATTTGTGGATACAGTAGGTGCACACTATCAAGTGACCAAAAAACACAATCATTGCACGCCCATTGATGAACACAATCAATTCAGCCTTTTAGATCTCAGATGCTGACTTCTCAAAAAGCTCTTTCCTCATTGTTTTGTCCCCAATTTGTTTCACTGATTTACTCCCCACTCTTTGTCAGAGAGAGAGCTCAAAAGTGATCACTTGTATGGAAATTGTGGAGGTGAATCCACAGCCCAGTTCAAGTTTGCAGTATAACATGTTGATACGTATTCCATGCATCCTAGCAGTAACGGGACGATAGTTTCACCATTTGTCTATATTTTTGCTGAGGTCTGGAAACTTATGCTCATTATTCCAATCACCGACTACATGCTTAGCTCACAATCTATTGCAGAGTGTGGGACCCAAGTAGAGAATTATTTTAAACTTTACATGGGTTTAAGAGCTTAAATGTTCGGGAACAGAGCTCATGATTTATTTTCTTATATTCATTACTTGTACTTACCATGCCATGATTCCTCGTAAAGCTTGATCTCGTTGAGGTACAGTAGAAAGTTACGGTAGATCACATTAGAATAACTGATAGTTCATCAAAGGCAAATGTCACATTCTGGATTCTGTAACTAGTCAGCCAGAGCAAAACCAAAGAATGGATGTATCAGGGATTCACACAGATGTGGCATAACTTCCACTATGAATGACCATTGATAGTAAGGAATTGTTGAATTACTTCAGGTTCCTTCTTCACCTAACTGTTCAATTCGTTTTGCTCCTCCGTCAGAGCTCTGCTCCTGGAAATTGAAGTCTGACAATGATTCACTTTGTCGCTAAGAGAAGGATCTCAATCCCCACCCCTTAGTCTGCTGCTGAATGGTTTACACAGAGCATCAGAGGCAGACAGCAAATGTACAACAGATGCTGTCAGAGACATTTTCATATTTATGAACAAAGCACCAGATCGACAACCAGCTTGATATCTTCAGGCCACTGAATAAGTATCATGAATGAGAATGGTTACTTTGGTATAAGGAGTAACTCATCCAGTCAGAAGAACAAAGTGTAAATCCATTTTACTTCCATTCTGAATCTACTTAGATGATTAGGTTATAAAGCAACTTAAAACTACTCTTGAATTGGCACAGACATGGTTGAAAGAAATCCAGTTAGGTATTTAAATCAATTCCACACAGCCACACCGCTAGCCTTTTCTCCAAATATTTTGTTCTTATTTCATTTGTGGAACTACATCAATCTGTTCATTTTTCCCTCTCTGTGTCTTTTCATTAAGGTTGCAATGTCAGATATTTTGATCAATGGTACCCCCATGAAGGTTTTCTTCAGGTATTTGAACAGGAAATTACCAACATGAAAGCTTCAAATCCCATCCTTTCTGAAAGTAATCATGCAAAGCCAAAGAATAGATGCGATAGTGTGTCAGTGGAAGCTACACTTGATATTTGACAAGGGGTACAGCTGGTAAGAAATTGCTGAATTACTGCAGACCTTGATGAAAAGTCACATTAATTCAGTTCTCTCCATAGATGCTGCCATACCTACTGAGTATGTCTTTTTAATTCAGATCTCCAGCAGGCAAAGTAATTTACATTTGTATTCAGAACAGAATATTAGCTGCTCCCAAATGGTTTTGAATTAAAGATGGTACAAGGAGGGTAGGATGTTCCGTGGTGCAGTGGGTAGTATCACTGAGTCAGTAACTCCATATTTGAGACTTACTACAGAATTTGTTGACCAAAGGTGTATTCCATGTTTCAGTACTAACTTGTGACTCCTTTCAACATATGCCATTATTGTGGTAAGACTGGGAGAAATTCCTGGTCAGCCACGTGAAAGGAATTGCAGCTTTTTACCATCACCATCCATAGTTCCAGGCTACAAGACATGAAATAGTTCACTCACCCCCTTGAGTTCTATACTTCTAGACTACGACTGATCGTCTAACTCAATGCCATCTTTCTATGCTATTCTCATGCATTTAAAAGTGTATGCTGCCACAACAAATATTTGGAGGGAGAATTGAGGGCTCAGTATTTAGTTCACTAATCCATAACCTTAAAATGTCTCTTTGATACTTGGATTTCACCACTCACCAGTGTCAAATACAGCATGTCCAGGAATATCATTCCCTTCAATTTCAGTATTGCAGAATGCAAAGATTACTCATCTCAATGAGTGATGTAACATGACTGAAAACAGTTCCCTGTCCAAAAGTCTGTATAGTCACAATTGTTCTAATAGTCAAAAAATTTTGAGATAGTTTTATCCATTAGGAAATTTGATGTATGTTATGTATTTTGTTTAGATGATGCACAGCAAAATGCAAAGATTTGATAGCACCTTATAAATGCATGAACTCTTAGTACCTAGAAGGACAAGGGCAGCAGGGGTGTGGGAACTCCACCACCTACAACTTTTCTTCCAAGCTACATCATCCTGACTTGGAACTTTATCATTGTTACTTCAGTGTCATGGCAAAATACAAAAACACCCTACATTACATCACTGTGAAATCACTTAGACTACATCAGGTCAAGATAGCCTGCTATCAACTTCACAAGACCAATTAGGGATGGGCAATAGATGACCTTGTTAGTGACATTCACAATCCATTATGAGAATGTAACCAGAGAGAAGGGTCTTCAGTTGTACGGATAGAGAAGCTGGGATTATTCCCTTTAGGTGATTTGATAGAAGTGTGAAAAACTACCAAAAAGCATCATGATGGAGAGAAAACTGTTTCCATTGGTGGAAGGGTCAAGAACCAGAGGACTTGTCAAAAGAATACAGGTAACACAAGTAAAAAGATTTTTATGCAATGAATGGTTTCAATCTGGAATGATTTGCCCAAATGTTACAGGAGCCGAGTTAGATTCTTACCTTTCAAAAGAAGTTGAACTTAAGTTTGATACCACTCCTTGAGTGGCTAAGCTTAGCTTTAGGCATCAAACTTAAAGAAAAAGATTGAATATTGCACATGCCCGTGAATTGAGAGGCTGCTTAAGAACCACATAGGTTCCCATAGCAACACCTTGTGTTTGGAAGGAAAAAAACCATTTGCATCTTTTTGAGTTCTGATGAAAGGTCACCAACTTAATGTGAAAACTTTCTCTCTCCACATATGCTACCTGAACTGGAGATTGACAGCTGACTTGATTTACTCAGTCACTCTAGGCAACGTTGGCCAAGGTATGGCTGAAGTGTCATTTTGCCTCTAATTGCAGATGCCCGGAATTTTTTGTTTTATATTGGATTTCCAGCATTTACAAATTACTGGTCTTAAGAAGAGTGCAACATGGAATTATACAGAAGCTAAAAGTTACATTGAGAACAAGTTGCCCAAGCATGTGCTCAAATGGGGCATTCCAGGTACACAACATTGGAAAAACAATTTAATAAAGCAACTGGACTGGCTTTGTAAGCAGTGCTACAAGTTGCCTCTGATATTGGAAAGAAATACGTCCCGTTGATCTGCCATTGTCACAAGTTAGACAGTTTACAACAGGGAAGGTGTTTACCTGCTATAATCCACCTGCTTCAATAGGTGTTCTGAATTTAGCAGTTTAAAATTTCTTTCATGGAATGTGACCATTGCTGGCAAGGCCAGCATTTGTTGCTGACTGAACTGCCCTTGAAATGTTGGCTAGGCCATTTCAGAGGGCAGTTAAGAGTCTTGTGGTGGTGCTGGTGCCACATGTAGACTAGACCAGGTAAGGCAGTTTTCCTTCCTATTAGTGAATCAGAACAATTGATGATAGTTTCAGTTGACAAGCTTTACATCCCAAGTTTAAATGAATTTATATTCCACCATTTGACACAATGGAATTTGAACCCATGTCCTCAAAGCATTAGCCTAATCCCCTGACTATTAGTCCAGTAACATTACGCTCTGTATTCAATAAGTAAACTATCACATAAGGCAAACAAAGAAAAAGCCAAATTCTTTATCTGGCAAGCTGGAGCATAGAACCACATAAACAGGAGACTTATAGCTGGCTGATGAAGTGTGCAAGATAGTTTTGATTAATGGATGATGGAACCTCAAAAAATGGTTCAGAATGTGTTTTCTTGGTGCCTCCCAAAATTGGATAGGATTAGGTACCCTCATGTCTACCTTGATTCTGTGCTCCACACAGAGGTGTGTTCTCAATCAGAGAATCACAGTGCAAGAAACCATTTGGCCCTTTTATAGCTGCTTCAACTCTCGATCTCAGTATTATTTTCCGGCCACCTCCCCACAACCCTGCATACCGTTGAGGCATTCTATATTAAAATCAGCAAGATCCAGACAACAGTCAGACTGACAAGTAGCAAGTAACATTTGTGGCACAAGACAGCCATGTAATGCCAGATTTAACCATTCCCATTTCACAAACAACTAATTGGATGGCCATCACTTAATCCTCCACCATCAACGTATGGAAGTGTGCTGTCACCATCAGCCGATGAACTAATAGCACTGGCCACAAAAATACTGCCACAGGATAAGAATTCAGAAGTGAATAACTTACCTCCTAATTCCCCAAAGCTTTCCCACTACAAGACATGTCAGGAGTATTTAGAATACTCTTTACTTGCCTGGATGGCAAAAAGCTGCAACACACAAGCTCAACATTACCCAGGACAAAGCAACTCTCTTGCTTACAGATTAAAAGTCTATCTCAACCTTAGATATACTTAATTACCCAGCCTCTACAGCGTTCCACAGATTCAATACCCTCGGGTAAGAAATACCTCTTCATCTCTATCTTAAATGGTCGACCCCTTAGCCTCGACATTTTGCCCGTTGGTGCGAGACTCTTCAATGAGGGAAACATCTCAGCATCTACCTTGCCAAGCCCTCCCAGAAATCTTGTTTCATAAGGTCACCTCCTATTCTTCTCAACTCCAATGAGTACAGGCCCCACCTATTCAATCTCTCATAAGACAGGTCCTCCATACCTACTATCAACCGAGTGAACCTTCTCCGGCATGCTTCCATTGCCAGTTCATCTTTCCTTATATAAAAGCACCAAAACTGTTCAGTGTTCCAGGTAACTGTTACCTTGCTTATTTTTTAGTAAGACTTCTCTAGTTTTATACTCCATTCCCTTTGAAGTAAAGGCCAATATTCCATTTGCCTTCCCTATTACCTGCAGAACTTATGTTATTTTGTGATTTATGAAGAAGCCTAAATCCCTCTGTGGCAGCTCTCTGCAGAGTTTTTCTTAAAATAATATTCAACTCCTCTATTCATCTTGTCAAAAAGCATAACCTCACACCTTCACACATTTTCCCCTTCACTTAACTAGTCTATATTCTCCTACAGACTCTGTGTTATCCTCACCACTCACTCATTTTTCTGTTGTCTGCAAACTTGACTATTGCATGTTCATTTCCCCCTTGCAAGTCATTAATATATGTTATAAGTAATTGTGGCCCCAACTCCTATGTCGACTGATGTTCACATTATGGTAACTGAAAAGATTGCAGATGATTTTCTGAAAATACCACGTCCAGGAGGAAGGTTGTTCTGAAAAGCAGTAGCCACAGCCTGGACCTACACTTTACAGCAGTTCCTGTCACAGAACTATAATAAATCACAACAACTTGAATTTCATGTCATATATCATTCAATTGGATTTCTGAACCTTAACTGTGGGAGTTCAATGAAGGTTGCACTTAAACGAAGTTGTGGAAGTCTTTAATATAATTCCATTAACAGAAAAATAAGACTAAGGATTTAAGGTTCTGAATCCAGGCATCAAAAACAACAAATTGGTAATAAGTCAGTCATTGAAGTCTCAAATAGTAGCAGCTTCTCCCAGTCAATCAAATCATCACAGTGTCTGTTTCTTCTTTCGTAATCTACGACCGGCCTCTGCCCCTTTCCGTGCAGCTTTAACCAGACCCTTGAACTGGCCACAAATCTTTGCCTTTTTCCTTTAGAGAAAAGAATATTTTTTAAGAACAAAAATTTAAAGCTAGCAAGAATGAGAAATATTGCATCTGTACAAATCATTCTTTATGCTGATTGAACCAACAGTACATCATGACCTGCTGTGTTCACAGTCCTGTTGTAATGAGCAGGAGCCCTCCCACCCAGCAGTAACAAAGCCTCACCTTCGATTCAGCTGTGATTTGTTAAGTGGGACATAAGCAAAAGGATCCAGCTTTCCTCTCCGTTTCACATCCCCTCGCCCTTTCTGAAGAAAGATGAGAATTTGTTAGATTTAATTTAAGCAGATGCTGAGAAGACGGAAAAATGAATAAAATTGCTTCAGAGAAAACAACTGGGGATATTAAATCTAGTTTTGTCCCTTTGAGACTAACTACAATCACAAGAGTATCAGATATGGTTAATACAATAAGCACACAAGATTCACACTCACCGTTGATTTATACTCGGCACCATACTCTCTATTTTTCTTTGGAAGTATTTGCCTGTGAATTCCAGAACCTCCGGCTGAAACATTCACAAATGAGTAAAGGTGAGTTTGGGAGTAGGAGACAGCACAGAAACAGGAAAAGAAAACAAACCTTCTCATGCCCACCCTTTCCTACCTCCCCTCTACTGATGGTCACTAACACCCACAAACACATTTACTAGAAATTCAAATCCTTACTGTGCCCACCCCATCCACCATTACCCACACTGCAGACCTTCAAGTGTAACCCTACTCCTGTTTTATAAATCTACAATGGTGGGTTCTTTTTCGACTATATGTTTTTAATGAGATCTACCTCTTGATTAAACTTTAAAAATATAAAGCATAGGTATTAAGTTGGCCCAGAGCAGTGTTTTTTACAGCAGTAAGACTGTGCTATTTTCTGGATCTGTAGATTATTAAGGTGCAACGATGGCCTTTAGCAAAGTGATGTGATCTTCTTGTCGGATGTGGGAAATTAGGGAGAGTTTCCATGTTATTGATAATTACGTCTGCAGGAAGTGTGTTTGGTTGTGAGTGCTATTGGATCGCATGGATTAGTTGGAGCAGCAGTTAATGGCAATGAGGAATTTACAGGAGCTAGGGATATGATGGATGCAGGAAGGGAGAAAAACCAGAGATACAATCAGGTAGATAGGTTACCTCCAAAAAAGATAGGAGGAAGGCAGGTCATGCAGGAGTTTCCTTTGGCTCTCCCCATCTCAACTCCAGCATCTGCAATTCCTACCACCCCATCTCAAACGAGTATGCTGTTTTGGAAAATGTACAGGGTGATGGATTGTCAGGCGAATGTAGCCTCTGATACTGAGACTGGCTGTACGGCAATGAGGAGTACATCAGGTTTAAAGTGATCAATTATGATAGGGGACTCTCTATTCAGAGGCACAGATAGATGTTTCTATGACCAACGAGATTTCAGAATGGTGTGTTGCCTCCTGGGTGCCAAGGTCAAAGATATCTCAGAGATGGTGCAGAATATTCTCAAAGGGGAGAAGGACCAGCAGGAGGTCATTGTACACATTGGAACTAATGACACAGGAAGAGAAAAGGATGAGATTCTGAGGAGAGAATGGAGGAACTTAGGCAGGAATTTAAGAAGGAAGTCCTTGAGGGTAGTAATATCTGGAATTACTCTCAGTGTCAAGAGCTAGTGAGGGTAGGAATAGAAGAATAGAGCAGATGAACGTGTGGCTGAGGAGCTGGTGCAGGAGAGAAGGATTCACATTTTTGGGTCATTGGAATCCCTTCTGGGATAGAAATGGCTTGTATAAGCAGCATGGAATGCAACTAATTGGAAGGGGACTAACATACAAGGAGATTTGCTAGAGCTGGTTGGGAGTAGGGGCGAGAAGGGCGGAGTGGTGAGATCCAGGGAGAGAGTGAGGAAAGAGATCAGTCTGAAACTGGTACACTTGGCAAAAGGAGCACTTCAGTCAGGGCAGGCAGGAACAAAGCAGAGACTGAGGTAGGACTGATAAATTAAACTGCATTTATTTCAATGCAATAGGCCTAACAGGTAAGGCAGATAAACCCAGGGCATGGTTGGGAACATGAGACTGAGATATCATAGCGATTACAGAAATGTGGCTCAAGGATGGACAGGACTGGCAGCTTAATGTTCCAGGATACAGATGCTATAGGAAGGACAGAAAGAGGTGCAAGACAGGAGGGGAAGTGGCATGTTTAATTGGGGATAATATTACGGTTGTACATAGGGAGGATATTCCTGGGAATACATCCAGGGAAGTTATTTGAGTGGAACCGAGACGTAAGAAAGGGATGATCACCTTTTTGGGAACTGTACAATTGACCACGCCCATCAAGAGTCAGTGGGAAATTTTAACCTTCCAAACATAGACTAGGACTGCCATAATGTTAAGGATTTGGATGGAGAGGACTTTGTTAAGTGGGTACAACAAAATTTTCCGATTCAGTATGTGGATGTACCCTCTAGAGAAGGTGCAAAACTTGACCTAGTCTTGGGAAATAAGACTGAGCAGGTGACTGAGGTGTCAGCGGGGGAGCACTTTGGGCCAGTGACCATAATTCTATTAGTTTTTAAAGTAGTAACGGAAAAGGATAGACTGGATCTAAATATTAAAGTTCTAAATTGGAGGAGGCAAAAACTGTCAGAAGTTGATTAGGGGCGGCTGTTTCCAGGTGAAGGGACGGCTGGAAAATGGGAAGCCTTCAAGAACGAGATAATGAGAGTCTAGACACAGCGTGTTTCTGTTAGGGTGAAGGGCAAGGTTGGTAGGAGCAGGGAATGCTAGATGAAAAGAGAAATTAAGGTTTTGGTCAAGAATAAGAAAGAAGCATAGGTCAGGTATAGGCAGCAAGAAATCAAATGAGTCCCTAGAAGCACATAAATGCAGTAGGAGAATACTTGACAGGGAAATCATGAGGGCAAAAGGGAGACATGAGATAACTCTTGCAAATAGGATTAAGGAGAATCCAAAGAGATTCTACAAATACATTAGGAACAAAAGACTAACTAGGGAGAAAATCGGGCCCTTATAGATCAGCAACACCGCCTATAGGTGGAACTGCAGGAGATGGGGGAGACACTAAATGAGTATGTTGCATCAGTGTGGGGAAGGAAATGGAAGATAGAGAATGTGGGGAAATAAACAGCAACATCTTAAAAATGTCCACATTACAGAGGAGGTGGTGCTGAACGTCTTAAAATGCATACAGGTGAATAAATCCCCGGGTCCTGATCAGGTGTACCCTAGAACTCTGTGGGAAACTAATGGAGTGATTGCTGGGCACCATGCTGAGATACCCTGTATCATCGCTTGGTACAGATAAGGCGCCGGAAGACTGGAGGTTGGCTAACATGGTGCCACTATTTAAGAAAGGTGGTAAGGAAAAGCCAGGGAACTAAAGACCAGTTAGCCTGACTTCGGTGGTGGGCAAGTTGTTGGAGGGAATCCTGAGGGACAAGATTTATAGTGTCATAGAGCAATACAGCACAGCAAGATCCCACTGCCAGCTTGAACTTTTACAATGGGTGGCACGGTGGCTCAGTGGTTAGCACTCCTGCCTCACAGCGCCAGAAACCCGGGTTCAATTCCACCCTCGGGCAACAGTGTGGAGTTTGCACATTCTCCCCTGTATCTGCATGGGTTTCCTTCCATTGCAAAGATGTGCAAGCTAGGTAGATTGACCATGTTAAGTTGCCCGTAGTGTTCAGGTATGTGTAGGTTAGGTGGTTTACAGGGGATTGAGTCTGGGTGGGAAGCTTTGAGGGTCAGTGTGGACATGTTGGGCCGAAGGGCCTGTTTCCACACTGTATGGATTGTATGATTCACCACTCCACACACAGCCCACCAGCTCTAATAGACCTTTTCAACCTGCCCACAAACTATTCCCTTTGAGATCAAAGATACTCCCACACTGTAAAAGGCAGTACATCCTTTACTTAATGAACATGATTTAACACAATAATAAAGCATGGAGAAGTATTTGGATTTTACTCTAGTTAAATAATACCAAAGTGAAAGATATCGCCTTGTGGTTGGATAGAATTTGGCAGAGGAAGGAAAGTACTTAGTTGACATGATCCATGAAGAACTAACATGTACCTTCTTCCTGACCTGAAGACAACTTTTTTAAAAATCGAACTGGAGACTGACCCATCTTTTCTATGATCCTCCATGTTATTAAATGACAGAATAGCTTTAATATGTCCTAGAGTGACACCAGCATAATTGAGTAAGAGCTGAGGGGGAGTGTGAACTGAATACCCTAGAGTGAGAGATGGAAAGGGGCACAGAAAAAAAAAAATTACACCTACCTTTATAGCTTGAATCCGTCTGCATCTCTTCATCGTCATCATCAGCAGTTTTAAACTTTTGTTTCTGTGCAGCTTTCTAGATGGACAAAATTTAAAAAAAAAACATTGACACTGGAATACAGAGTCAAATAAACCAAAAGCTGGAGGACAGACTGGGCTGGACAGAAGCTGGGGTTTTAGGGGATTGGGGTGGAGGAACAGAGTTTGGTGCATTGGGGTAGGACAGCCAGAAGCTAGCAGTTGCAAGGTTAGACTAGGGGTGAATCGGGGAAAAGCTAGCTGTGGTAGGAGAAATAGTGACAGTCTACATGAGGAGGTGCAGGGGTATTAATGAAAATCAGGGCTGCACTAGGGCAGGGTTTGATGATTAACTGCTAGATAAATGATGTTTGTGGTCTCACTGTCATTGGGACATTGGTAACAAAGTTCTGATGAAATTAAGGCAAACACTCACAGTTTTCACACCAACTTCCTCCAAGATTTCATTTGCTTCATCCTCAGAGTCTGTTAACAGAGGAATTTCCAAAAATCAGCATCAAGTTAACTTAAGAGAAACCAACTCAGTGGGAGACAATAGGGCATACACCACCACTCTAAGTGACAGTCATCCCATCTCAATGGAGACTCCTTGCCGTTGAGAAACAATGCTGTTCCGTTCAAGAGCACAAGAACGCTCCAGAACAGAAGATCCCATGTCTTCCCTGTCCCCAAATAGAATATAAGCAACAGAATATGCAGGAAGAACTTCCTGCTGCATGCGCCGTGTCTCAAAGCCTCCAAGTGACACTGAAAAATTTTCACTGGAGTTTGTTTGCAAAATTAGCAATGTACAGAATAACAAACTGACTGGAAGGCATGCTTCGAGCCACCCTGACCAGAGGAAAAGCTGTAACAACTGGGGAGGTCTCTGGTTGAACTGATCAGAGGAGGAGGGCATCTTCATACTGGACTCTACGCAGAAACAGCAAAGATGCCCGGAACATTCACCTTTGAGTTGTTCATCCTTTGCCCCTTGACTGATTACCAATCGGCCATCTGACATCACTGGGAAATCGTGTTTAATGCTCGCTTTCTTCTTCATTTCTGGCTTAGTGGCTGCAAGAAAAAATAGTAATGATTGAATGAGGTAGAAGGAAAACCATCATTGCCAATTATGTTAGTAGGCAACTTATTTGCCCAATCATACTGCAAGATACTGGTAAATACATTTTCTTTTCTTTATTCGTTCACAGGACGACAGTATTGCTGATCAGACAGCATTTATTGTCCATCCCTAATTGCTGGTAGAGAATCAACCACATTGCTGTTGGTCTGGAGTCACATACAGGCCAGACCAGGTAAGGATGGCAGCTTCCCTTCCTAAAGGACATTAGTGAACCAGATGGGTTTTTCTGACAACCGACAATGGGATCATGGTCATCATTAGATTCTTAGTTCCAGATACTTTATTGAATTCAAATTCCCCCATCTGCCATAGCGGGATTCAAACCTAGGTCCCCAGAACATTATCTGGGTCTCTGAATTAATAGTCCAGCATTCATACCACTAGGCCATTGCCTCCCCTTGTACAAGGCATGAAATTGCATTGCAAAAGTCACTGCTTAGATTGATTCAGTAACTGCAGCTTTCACCAGCTCAAGGACTTTATAGGCAAATGTCAGTACTTGTGTAGTAAATCACATTATATTTAGTATGTGTAGAAATTAGTGGGTACTGTCAATAGATGTCATGCTGCACTGAGTCACCATTTTCCCATGGAATTAAAGGGAATGTAGCAGCATGGATACAAACGTGGCTGAGTGACAGGAAACAATGTAAATATCAGCAGATGCTTTTCAGACTAGGCAAAGGTATAAAATGTAGCTCCCCGCGACAGTAGAATACTGTCCATTGCTTCTCCTGATCTGTATTAACAGCCTTGGGTGCCTGGGGTACGATTTCCAAATTTACAGATGACATGAAATTTGGAAGTACTGTGATCTGTGACGTGCACAGGGACAGACTTCAAGTGGGCAAAGCAACCTGGAGGACTGGATGAACATGTGGCAGCTGAAATTTAATTCAGAGTAGTATGAAGTTACACATTTTGGTAGGGAGTATGAGAAAAGGTCAAATAAAGAGTACAGTTCTAAAGAGGGTTCAGGAGCAGTGGCAAGTAAATGTATACAAATTGCTGAAGGTAACAGGAGGTTAGAGAGTGATTAATAAGTCAAACAAGATGCAGTACGTTGTAAACATAGACAGTACAAAAGTTAAAGGAGGTTATGATGAACTTTTATGAAACACTTATTTAGCCTCAACAGAATATTGTTTTCATATCGGGGCACCAAATCTTATGAAGCAAGTGAAGACATTAAAGAGGTTGCATAAATTCTTTCTTTTTTTGAAAATTTCTCCAAAGTTTATAAACTTCAGTTACATGGATAGATTGGAGAAGCTGGGATTACTTTCCTTATGGAAGCGAAAGTTGGAAGTGAATTTCGTCAAGGTGTTCAAAATCATCAGGATCCAGACAGAGAGGACAATATGGAGAAACTGTTCCCATTGGTAAGAGTGGTTGAAAAACAAAGAACAAGTCTAGATGAACGTCAAAAAAAAAAAAAATGACCTGAAGGTTGATTTCTTTTTTTTCCGTAAACAGTGTCACTAGTATCAGGAACGAGCTTCCTCAGTATACAGTAGAGGCAAGGTGTGGGAGGGGAACTAGCTGATTTGCATTTACAGTGAACCATTATAGACATGATGGGCTGCATGACCTCCTTGGATAACAAGATTCTAAGAATCTTGTGACGGTTCTGGGAGTGGCAGCAAGGTCAAGAGGGAACTTAATTGAGTGGGAGACCAAAAATCAACTTACTGACAGTGGGATAAAACTAAACTACTACTTACAGGGACATTTCCAAGTCGGTTGAGTTTCCTGACAGGAAGCATTGCAAAGTTTTTTGTGTACATTTGTGCACTCTGTATGCTGAAAAAAGGCAATCTGGCTAGAATTAACTTCTCCTTGCCAACTCAACTGTTTGCAAGTGAGAAATATGTATCTTCAAATTTCAAGCTGCATATAAGTGCTGTACAGCAGTGAGGGCAGATGATTTGCTGGTTTTTGAGTGAGTTGCTGCTGTTTTCTTCCTAGTGGGGTTGAGGAGATTTGTTCAATGATGCAATGATAAAGATCAAGTAGAATCTTGATCAAGTAGAATCCCACTGCGGACACACAACAGGGAGACTGCCTGAGGGTGGGAGAGAGGGAGACTGGGGCAGAGTCTGACTGAAGGAGGCAAGAAACATGGGGCCAGGAGGCTGGTCAGGGGAAGGAACAATCCTGGGAAGGGGAGAAAAATTGAGAGGAGGGAGGGAGGCCAAGTGAAGGAACAGTCCAGGGCAGGGAGGCAGACAGGGACAGAAGGTGAGGATGCAGGCACACAGGAGAGAGGGTAGGTCCTTGGATATTAAATGTTGTGGCCCTGTGGAGAGAGGGGAGAGGAATTTCTGGGCACAGATGTGCAGAAAGAGAGGTTCTAAAGGACAGGTTCAATGATGTCTACGGTGAGGCCCTGCAGGTTGATCTGACGGTATTAGGAAGCAGAGCATAGAGTGACCCTAAAAGGGGAAGTGAATTGTGTTAGGGTTAATGGTAGGTGTGTTTTCCCCAGAATGGGGGATTTAAAGACTAGGGGTCAAATTTTTAAGGTGCGAGGAGAGAGATTTAAAAAATACATGAAGGGCAGTTTTTGTTTTTAAACAGAGAGTGATTCGCATGCAGAATGAACTTCATGAGGAAGTGTGGATGTGGGCACAGTTACAACACTTAAAAGACACATTGGTAAATCCATGAACAGGAAAGGTTTGGACGGATATGGGCAAGGTGCAGGCAGGTGAAACTAGTTTAGTTTGGAATTATGGTTGGACCAAAGAGTCTGCTTCCACGCTGTATGACTCTATGACACCTCACACATCGGCACTGGCACCAGCCCCTCAACTCTCAACAGCACAGTCAAGGCTGTCTTCGAATGCAGACTGGTCCTGTGCTCCAGCAGTTACTGTATTAAAAACCTTCCCCGTGCTCCTTCCCCACTTTGCCACTTCCTGCTTCCACAAGAAACACACAAATAGCAGATGTCAGCCATTTGTCCCTTTCAGCCTGACCTGCCATTCTACAAAATTATTTGTGTCACATATTCCACATTCAAATATACCTCTGATAATCTTTGATTCCCCTAACAAAAGTTTATCAACTCCATCTTAAATAAGGAAACTGATACTGCACAATATTCAAACTTCACCGATGCCCTGTATAACAAGAAGCATAACATCCTTACTTGTATGTTCCTCTCATCACAAAGATACATCTTATTAGCTTTCTTAATCACTTGCTGTACCCTGCACATTAATTTTTAGTGACTTAGGGACGACAACACCTAGATCACTTCAAATTTTGAAATCTGTTCTGTGTTTAAGTAACAGTGCTTTTTCATTCTTCCTGTCAAAGTGAACTTTACATTTTTCGACATTGTATTCCATCTGCCAGATTTTTGCTCTCACACCGATCTGCATGCAAACTCCTCATGTCTTCTTCACAACATACTTTATCTATTTTTGTATAATTTCCCCCTTCCCTTCTTTCTGCCCTTTTAGGACTCTGAAGGAATGCAGACATACGAGGATGAGGTGGGAAAGCACAAGAGATCATGAGCAGTAGCAATAGCCAATTTCACTGACAGCAGACTTGAGAGGCCAAACGGCATCTTCCTACAACTTGTATTCTTACCCAACACCCTCTGTGCCACTTTCTGATCCAGAAAATTGAGGGGTTCGTCAGCTTCCCCTTCCTTCAGCCAGGCAGAGCTCTTCTGGACAATTCGTTTCTTTGTCACTTTCTCTGTTTTCTCATTAACCTCTTCATCAGAATCAGTCTCAGCCAGAATCTCTTCAATACTGAAAAAAAATCATACCGACAAACTGAGCTTCACAGTTGCAAACCACTCAAGTTAGATTAGAAAAGACAAATATTCCATGTAATTAGATTCTGGGCAAATCGGGTTAGCATGTTGAGGTCTGACATGGAGATGATGTTTCCACGAGTAGGAGAGAGCTAGACCCAAGGACACAGCCTCAGAGTGAAGGGTCATTCCTTTAGAAATGAGATGAAGACAAATTTCTTCAGCCAGAGCATGGTGAATCTGTGGAACTCATTGCTGCAGAAAGCTGTGGAGGCCAAGTCATTCAGCGTATTTAAGACAGAGATAGATAGGTTTTTGATGAGTTAGGGGATTAAAGGGTTACAGGGATAAGGCAGCAGACGGGTTGAGAAATGTATCAGCCACAAACAAATAGCGAA
Source organism: Ginglymostoma cirratum (assembly GCA_024137785.1). NCBI lineage: Eukaryota > Metazoa > Chordata > Chondrichthyes > Orectolobiformes > Ginglymostomatidae > Ginglymostoma > Ginglymostoma cirratum. Next base: position 14,734,277 of record JAHRHZ010000140.1, on the reverse strand, counting down.
GCAGACTCAAAGGGCCGATGGCCTAACTCCGTGCGTATATCTTATGGTCTTACATCAATGTGGCAATTACATCAGCTATGTTGGTGACAATCGCATTTCAAGAGTTAGAATATTGTGGATCCAAGCCATACTTGAGAAAGGAGGACAAAAATCTAAGTTGAAACCAAGGGACCGCTGCCCTGTCAGAGGGTCAATAACAAGGTGATGCTGCATTGCTGGAATTACCCACATTTGAAACAGATGGTAAACAGAAGCCTTTGGCTCACTTGATGATTAATATACAACTAGTAGATAATTTAAGAAGAGGAAGGGTGTCTGAAAGAGTTCCACAGTCTGAGAGAGAGATGATAACACCCCAACTTGAAACAATTATTTCACCACCCCAAAGTAAAAACATGGTGCAAGTTTATACACAAGTGCGTGTGGCCACCTCTGAAGCTATTCTCAGTTCTAACATGATACCTTTTGACCGCATTAGTGAATTCTTGGTATTTAACCTCTCAAACATTAAAAAAAAATTCTTATTGCAGTTTGTAAGAGTTTAATCTGTGGAAATTAGCAGCTACTGTGACTAGGCCTAAAGAGTTTTTAATTGGCTGTACAATACTTTGGGATGCCCTTGGGTTGTAAAAAGAGTCAAAGAGAGTTTGAGGTCATAGTTGTTACAGCATGTAAAAAGACCCTTCAGCTCACTGCATCCTCAATGGTCATCAAGCATGAATCTATCCGTTCTCATCCCTTTTTACTTGTCCTTGTAATCTGCGCTGTTTCAAGTGATCATCTAAATACTACTTAAACATCTTGATGGCTTCTGCACCCATCACCCTTTTAGGCAGAGTTCCATTGTGGTATAATACCATTAACAGAAGTGCTACAAAAATATAAATCTTTCTTTTACTGGCCCATGTGATGAAAAATACAGACCCATTGATCATCACAACTCTGCAGAGTGTCAAAAGTTATTCCTAGATTATTTTACTCCTCACCTGTCCCCATTTTGTTTTGGAGTTTCATCTTCGCTCTCTAAGCCATCCGCTGCTCGTTTCAGAGCTCGTTGCCTCTTATTCCGGGCCTCTGCTTTACGAATGTTGACAAGCACTCGATGGTACTCCTCTGGAGCCATACTGTCAATCATCTCAAATCTGAAGTGTTGGTAAGAGGGATGTGGGTCAGAAGCACACCAAAAGAGAACAACAAACACAACAAATTCACAATCTCAATGTAGATTCTCAAAACTGAGAGCTAAGTGAATGAACAAGTAATTTGTAATGCAAAGCACCTAGTTCAGTATTTAACCAATAGCTGCGGGGAGCTCAGACACTCCAAGTTTCAATTTCACAACAGCGTAACAGATTGGCTTACTGAGAACTCTTAATAATTGGCTCTGGGTAAGCTAATCAAACAATACTACAATACTGACATCTTTCCAACTAAAAAAAAGGTAAATCCAATCAGAATAGCCTCCTTCTAACCATAAAAAAGTTACAGCACAGAAAGAAGCCATTCAGCCACCATGTCTGCACAAGTTGACTAAATTTGGTACCTATTCTTAATCTCACTTTCCAGCATCTGGTCTGCAGCCTTGCTGTTAGAGCACTTCTGGTGCTGATCCAGGTTCCTTTTAAATGAGTTGAGGGTTTCTGCCTCAATCACTAAACTCAGCAGTGAAGTTCAGACACCCACAACCCTCTGCGTGAAAGCAGCCCTCAAATCCTCTGTTAATCACCTTAAATCTGTTCCCACTAATTACGAACTTCTCTGCCACAAGGAACAGATCCTTCCCATCCACTCCATCCAAGCCCTTCATTATTTTGTACATTTCAATTAAATCATCAGTCAGCGTCCTCTGATTCATGGAAAACAGCCTTAACCCCTATCCAATCTCTCCTCATACCTACAGTTTTCAAGCCCTGGCAACATTCTTGTAAATCTCCTTTGAATTCTCTCTATAGCAATTATGTTCCTCCTGTAATGTCGTGACTAGAACTGTACATAAAACGGCAGCGATAATCTAACGGTGATTTGTACAGTTCCAGCATTACATCCCTGCTCTTGCATCCAATGCCTCATCCAATGAAGGAAAGCATCCATGTGACTTCTTTACCATTTTATCTGTGTCTTGTCACCGTCAGTGAACAATCACTCCAAAGTCTTTCACTTTCTCTCTCCTCTCATTACCGTCCCGTTTACTGTGTATTCCCTTAAGTTTGTTTGCCCACACCAAATGCATGTGCTCACACATTTCCAGACTGAATTCCATTTGCCACTTTTTCGCCCACTCAACCAAACCACTGGTGTCAGTTGAAAGCACCTCTTCAATTTCAAAGTCCCAGCCAATTTTTGTTACCTGCAAAAATCATGCCCTCCACTTTTAAGTATGAATCACAAACACATACCACAAACAGCAAGGGACCAAAACACTGAGCCCTGTAGAATACAACTGGAAAACACTTTCCACTCAAAAATAGCTGTCACCCATTACCATTTGATTTCTGTCAGTGAACCCATTTTCGATACAAGTCGTTACATTCCCTTATATTCCATGGACTTTAAATTTTTTGACCAATCTGCCACACAGGACCTTGTCAAAGGCTTTTCTAAGATTCTTATAGATGTTTTCTGCACTACCAATAATCCTCTTTGCTAATTCCTCAAAAAAAATCAATGAAGCTAGTTAAACTTGATATTGCCTTAATAAAATCATGTAGATTTATCCATGATTAATCCATGCTTTCAGTAAATTACTCCTTTCCCTCAGTATTGATTACAGCAATTTGCCACTGCCAAGGTCAGACTCACCAGCCTAAAATTATTCAGCCTATTCTTCGCACCTTTTCTGAAGGACAGTACAATGTCAACAGACAGCCAAACCTCTGGTATCTTCTCTGTATCAACTAAGGATTGGAAAATGATCAGAGTTCCTGTTATTCCCACCCTAGCTTCTTTGGACAGCCTAAGACATAATTCATTCGGCCCTAGTGATTTACCCACTTTCCAAGTCAGTCCCCACAGCATTTCCTTTCATTTGCTGTTTTTATTTTATCCTCTATTTCACACAGTTCCTCTTTAACTATAAAGTCTGCATAATCGCTCTCCTTTGTGAAGGCAGAAGCAAAGTATTTATTAAGAACCTTCCCCAATCATCTGCGTCCATGCACAAATTACTATTTACATCTCTTGATAGGCCCTCCCGTTCCTTAGTCATCCTCTTATTCATGTTCTCAAAACTTCTTTGGATTATCCTTAATTTTATGAGCCAATGTTTTCATGTTTTTTTTTCTTTCCCAGTTTACTCTTTCACTTATACCCTTTATTTTCCAAACTCCTCTAAGTTTTCTAAAGGAATACTTTTTAAGATTGTAAGCAGTTCCATTCTCCTGCTTTATCTTACCCTGTATGTTTCCGCATAATGAGGTGGCTCTTGACTTGGCAGTACCATCCTTTTTCTTTGTGGGATCATGTTTACACTGTCTGCAGAATCCCACTTTTAAACACTTTCAACTGATTCTGCCACAGACTTGCCTTCAAGTAGCTGTAATTAGTTCACTTTTGCCAGATTAGCTTTGTAAAATTTACCTTCTCCAAATTTAGATTATTCCTGTTCTATCCTCATCCCTTTCCACAATGATGCTGAATCACCTGTATTTCCATCACCATTTTCAAAATGATTACTTACTGCTATTTCATCCACCTGCCCAGCTGCCGAAGACTAAACCTAGAATTGTACTCTGTCTTGTTGGGCTTATTATGTATTGGCTAAAATAGTTCTCTTGAATGCAATTCAATAATTTTGTGCTCTACGTTCATTATCATTGAATCATTACAGTATGGAAACAGGCCCTTCAGCCCCACAAATTCACACTGACCCTTACAGCATCCCATCCAGACCCACCCCCGTATAACCCACCTAAGCTACACATCCCTCAACACTACAGGCAATTTGGCATGGCCAATCCACCTAGCCTGCACATCTTTGGACTGTGGGAGGAAACCCACGTAGACACGGGGAGAATGTGCAACTCCACACAGACATTCGCCCGAGGGTAGAATCGAACCCGGGTTCCTGGTGCTGTGAGGCAGCAGTGCCAACCAATGTTCTTACACACTGTTTGTATCCCTGCTGATATTTAGTTAGTTGAGTGTCCACCTATTACTACCCTATTGCTTTTCCTTTAGAAACTTGTCTTCGTATTTGCTCCTCCAACACTTGCCCATTATTTCAGGGTTGCCTATTAGTGCTTCTGTACTTTTTTCGTTTCTAACCTCAACACATATGGCTTTATTTGATGCTGCATTTAGTGCATCACTCCTTCTCAAAGCTGTAATCAGTTCACTACTAATGCCACACCCAGCCCTTTGGTAGTCATTACTTTATCAACTATCAACATCTTTTCTCCCCCAGCACTCTACACTCCACTACCCTGACAACCAAACCCCACCCCCCAACTACAGCATAAATGCTGTCATTTCCAGACTTCACTTCAGCTCTGATGAAGAGTCGTCTAGGCTCAAAATGTTAGCTTGCTCTCTCTCCATAGATGCTGTCTGACCACCTGTGATCTCCAACATTTGCTCTTTTCAATATATTCATACAGCTGGTCAATGGTATTCAGTGATGTTCACGTAACTGAATGTCAAAAGAAGATGATTAGATTCTCTTGTCAAAGATGGTAACTACCTGGCAGCTTACAGGGAAGACATCACTTGCCACTAGTCAACCCAAGCCTGATGAGCAATCATCAGCAAAATCATCCCACTTCTGACCTTATGAGGAAGGAAAGGTCATTGTTGAAGCAGCAGAAAACAGTTTAGCCAAGGACACTACCCTGAGGAATTCCCACAGTGATGTTCTGAGATGGAGATGATTAACCTCCAACAACCTCAAACATCTTCCTTTGTGCTAGGTCTGACTCTTGAGCAGCAGACAGTTTTCCCTGATTCCTACTGACTCCAGTTTTGCCAAGACTCCTTGATGCCATACTTGGTCCAATGCTGCTTTGATATCAAGGGCAGCACTCTCACCTCCTCGATGGAGTTCAGCCCAGTTCAAGTTTTGACCATGGTTGTAAAGAGGCTTGGAGCACTGGTGGAACCAAAGTGAATTGGTGAGCTAAGGAAGTGCTGCTCGATAACACTTTGTTGATACTTTCCATCAGTTTCCTGATGGGGCAATAATTGACTGGATTGAAATTGCCCTGCATTTTTTTGTAAATGACACGTTTTTGCCGTTTCCCACATCACTGGGTGGGTACCAGTATTGTAGCTGTGCTGGAACAGCTTGGTTAGAGGCATTGCTAATTCTGGAGCACAAGTCCTCAAATAAAATGAGAACTGTGGGCCTGAACACGGGTAACAAGGGAAATTAAGGCTAGTATTAGATCAAAGGAAAGGGCATAAAAATCAACAAAATAAAAAGCAGCTGACCTACAAACACAGAGCAGTTTAGATTTCAGTAAAGGTCAAAGGGATTGACTGGGATTGGGGTTGGGGGCAGGGGGAACACAATATGCGGAACATATACCAATAGGACCTTTTACAATCAGTGTGTTAAGAGAAAAAGAATAGCAAAGACAAATCTAAGTCCCTTGCAGCCAGAAATGGGAAGTTATAATGAAAAAAAGAGATGGCAGCTCAATTAAATACATATTTTGGTTCTGTCTTCACACAGTAGGACACAAATAATGTCCCAAAAATTGGAACGGAAATGGTGTTGGGAAATTGATGGGATTAAAGGTCAATAAAACATCAGAGCTCAATAATCTATATCCCAAAGCACATAAGGAAATACGGGCCTAAAAACAGCGGATGCATTGATAGTCATCTTTCAAGTTCCACAGACTCTAATAGTTCAAATGGACTGGAGGGCAGCTAATGTAACCCCACTATTTAAAAAAGGAGCTGGAGAGAAAAAATGGAATTATAGACTGGTTTGACCAACATCAGTAGTTAGTGAAAATGCTAGAGGTCCATTATAAAAGATTTAATAGCAGAGTGCTTGGAAACCATGATAGGATCTGACAGTCAGCATGGATTTTTGAAAGGAAAACCATGCTTGACAAATCTACTGAAATTTTTCGTGGATGTAACTAGTAGAGTTGATGGGGGAGGGCTGTGAATGTGGTTTACTGGAACTTTCAGAAGGCTTTCAATAAGGTCCCACATAAAAGAGATTAGCATGTAAGATTAAAGCACATGGGACTGGGATAGAGTACTGACACAGACAGAGAACTGGTTGGCAGACAGGATACAAAAAACTGGAATAAATGAATAGGGCTTTGGACTGTGTTTTCTGTGAGAAGGAATTCGGCCGTTGATGCAACAGCTTGAAGATTTGAAAGCTCCCTGTGGAATCACCCATGATCGTCAACCTGAAATTCGGTGGCTTAGTGGTTAGCACTGCTGCCTCACAGCGCCAGGGACCCGGGTTCGATTCCATCATCAGACGACTGTCGTCCAAGGAGTGGGAGGGGGAGTTGAAGTGGTTTGTGACTGGGAGGTGCAGTTGTTTGTCCCGAACCGAGCATAGGTGTTCCACAAAGCGGTCTCCAAGCCTCCGCTTGGTTTCCCCAATGTAGAGGAGGCCACAGCAGATACAGTATACCATATTACCAGATGTCCAGGTGAACATCTGTTTGATGTGGAAGGTTTTCTTGGGGCCTGGGAAGGGGGTGAGGGGGGAGGTGTAGGGGCAGAGATGTAGAGATGCTTTAGTGTGACTTGGATAAGTTGAACAAGTGGGCAAATGCATGGTAGGTGGGATATAATATGGATAAATGCGATGGTTTCCATTTTGTAGCAAAAACAGGAAGGCACATTGTTTGAACGATGATAGGTTGGGAAAGGGAAGGTGCAATGAGACCTAGAATCCCTATAAGCCAGTCACTAAAAGGAAGCATGCAGGTGCAACAGGTATGGCAAATGGTATATTGGCCTTCATGGCCAGAGAATGCGAGTACAGGACCAGGGAATGTCTTACTTCAATTGTGAAGGGCCTTGCTAAGACTGCATTTAGGATGCTGCGTGCAGCTTTGGTCTCCTTGTCGGGGAAAACACGTTCTGGAAATGCAATTAAGGTTTACCAGACTGATTCCTGAGATGATAGGATGGGAAATATAGAGAGAAGTTAGATTGGTTAGATCTATATTCACTGGAGTTCAGAAAAATTATGTGGGGTTAGATCTTATAGAAAACTATAAAATTCTAACAGGACTGGACAGAATGAATACAGGAAGGATGTGACCGATGACGAGGAATCCAGATCTAGGGGTCATAGTTTTAGGATATGAGCCAAGCCATTTAGGACAGAAAGGAGAAGAAATTTCTATACCTAGAGAGTGGTGAGCCACAGAAAGCGGTTGAGGCCAAATCACTGAATGGTTTTAAGAAGGAATTAGATATAGTTTTAAGATCAAAGGAAATGGGAAGAAAGCAGGAATGAGGTACTGAGTCAGACGATCTGCCACGATCATGTCAAACGATGGAACAGACTTCAAGGGCCAAGTGGCTTAATCCTCCTCCTAGATTCCATGCTACATTTTACCATTGTTGGAACGTTGTCAGGGCTGATAAAGACATTGCAGTATTGGAGCCTTGTTCGAACACTAGGTAATTTAGTGCTGGAAACATCAAGAGGAGATAGCCAAGATAGATGGCCCACTCAGCACTTTTGACAGAAAGATGATACAAATGCCTCAGGCTTGTCTTTTGCACTGATCTGCTGGACTCCTCCACTGTGGACACCTCCTGTTCATTGCTCAACTGTCCACCACCAATCATATGGCCAATGTAAAACTACATTCAGCTCTGCCTGCAGAGAAAATGTTCCTGTAATTACGTCTCCGCACTTACCCAAACTTGCGTATGAATTTTGTGAAGATATTTTTCAATTTTACACGGAAATGCCGTCTCATATCATCCCGCAAATTGCCAATACTCTCCATCTGCCAATACAAAAGCAATATCAGAAAAGGCTTTTACACACAATGAGTAGTCAGGGTCTGGAATTCCCTGCCTGGGAGTACGGTGGAGGCAGGCATAATTGGTGCATTTAGAAGACAGCTAGACTGTTAATTTGAGAAAGAAGAACATGATGGCTTAAGGGGAGACGGCAGGAGAATATAACTAGGTGAACTGTTCATTTGGATAGTTAGTACAAACAATGCGCTGAATGACTTTCTGCGCAAATAAAATTCCTATGAAAGAAACAGAATTCAGTAGGAATGGATGAGAAAAGTGGAGGGAAAGGAAGAGGAGCAATAATGGAGTGGAAGGATAAGAGGGAGGGAGAAAAGGGAAGAAAAAGAGATGTAGGCCATTTGGCCCTTAAGACTTCGCCAACTAAATTCAACTCTTTGCTGCAGCTCATCATAACCCTCAATTCCCCAACATTTCAAAAATCTACATATTCAAAAATCTTTATGCCTCTAGGACTGATACTTGTGGTACTTCAAAAGTTACATCTTTCCAACCTGGAAAGAATCCATTAATTCCCAACTATCTTCTGTGTTAACCAATCCTCAGTCCCTGCTAACACATTAACCTTGATACCAGGAGCACCTCTCTTGCAATAACGTTTATGTGGCACATTCTCAAACACCTCCTGAAAACCCAAATACACCACATCTATTCATTCATCTCTATCAAATCTGCTTGTTATATCCTCATCCTGGCAAATTTGTCAAACATGATTTCTCTTTCACAAAACCATACTGACTCTGTTTGATTGCATTAAGACTTTCTAAATAGCCTGCTATTTCTTCCCGAATAATGGACTCGAGCATTTCCCAATGACAGAGGTTAGGTTAACTGACCTATAGTTAACTTCTTCCTGTCTCTCTCCTATCTTGCACAGGGGTGTCACATTTGTGGTTTTCCAATCTGCTGGAACATTCCTGAATCAAGTTGAGCTCCAGATTATTTCAACCAATATCTCCATAAACTGTGCAGCCACTTCCTTGATAACTCAGATGCAGGCCATCAGGTCCTAGGGACTTGTCTGCCTTTTGTCACATTAGTTTATCAACTACATTTTTTCCTCATGATGGAGACTTTAAAAAAATCTTTCCTCCCATTAGACCTTGCTTATTTATTGTCTTTGGGATATTTATGGTGTCCCCCAATATGAACACCAATGCAAAATACTGGTTTAATTATCAGCAATTTCCCTGTTCCCCATTATTAATTCCACCAGTTGCATCTTCCAAGGGTCCCGCACTCACTTTCAACTACTCTCTTTTTACATATTTGTAGAAGCTATTGCTGTTTGCTTTTATATTTCTTGCCAATTTACTTTCATAATCAATTTTATGCTTTTTTATAGCTTTTAATCATCTGTTGCTTGTTCTTAAAAAAACCCAATTGTCTTATCTACAACTAGTTTGCACAACTTTGTATGTCTTTTTTTCAAATGAATACTGTCCTTGACTGCCTTTGTTCACCACAAGTGGTCATTCTTCCAGTCATCCTTTTTCACCAGAGTAATTTTTTTTAGTGTATTATGAAATAGCTGCCTAAATGTCTGCCACTGATCATCCATTGACTATCTCCATGACCTATTTTCTCAGCCAGCTTAAGGAACTCTTTCTTTATAGCTCTCTATTTGCTCCTCAAAAGTTGAGACCAGAGCTGCTCTCCCTTAAGCCGTATTTGAAATTCTATGTTGTGATTGTTAACCCCACCAAGGATCCTTATATACAAGGCCTCTTATAAATCCATCCTCATCACACATTACTAGATCTAAATTAGCCTGTTCTGGGTAGGTTCTATAATGCACTGCTCTAAAAAACAATCCCAGACGCACTCAGCAAATACACCCTCCATGTTACTCTTGTGCATCTAGTTTGACTGGGGAGAGTGGGGCAAGGGCAGCTAGAGATGCAGGATGAGGGAGGCTAAGAATACAGTTTCTTTCATCTGCGATCACTAGTCATTGAATAGCAACACCACAGAGCTAAGAATTGGGGACGCTGTTATGCTGCCTGGCATGCTGCCAGGGCACTGCAACTGTGCTTACAGCTTTGACTACAGTTACTCACCAGGACCTGCAGCTGTTGAGCCAGAACCTTCGTATCCATGACGAAGAGAATAACTTTGATAAAACTCAGAGCCGATTTGATAACATCACGTGTTTTGGACTGCAGCAGGAGGCAGATGTTTTGAAGCAGCTGTTCAATGGTGGAAATGTCCATTTGATCTGAGGGCAAGAGGGAGAAAATCAGAATCATTTGCCCCTGTGGACGTGAGCTCCAACAGATCCTGCTGATGGCGACTTCCTTTGGCTCTTTTCCATTTCCCCAAGAGGTGTCCTACACAGTGGTATCTACCCAATTCTCTCAATCCAACATTCCCTGCTGTTCCAAGAAAGATTGGTTCAACAAGCCACACAAATGAACATTTCACACTGCATCCAAGACTAATCATGTTTCAAGGAGCACAGTGCATAAGACAGATCCACTGACTGGACCATTCCAACATAGAAACTTACACGTTAAGCAGGAACATAATGGTCTCACTTTTTACAGATGACTGACAAACTTCACTCACTGATACACAAGAATTGGAGGGAAGGATTTGGATATATTGGCTTCAGCTAAATATTTATATTTCTCATTCTGTACCTTTGAATTCAAACACGAGCCGAGTGAGTGCAAGAACGGTGCAGCTGATCATTGTGACAGATCCGGTTAAACCAGCATATACTAATGCCAGGTACTGGCCAACAGCCTCTACAAAATAAACACAGCTTATTAGGAATTTTACACATGTTTCTCTTTCTTTTGGTCCCTCAAGAATACTGACAAGGTACATCAGTGTGCTTGGGGAATGTTCCACAATACCATGATCCCAACTGACCCATAGTCCAGCAAATACTGCACATCTAATAATTTAAGAATCAAGGCAGAAATGGTTTACTACTAGGGATGGATGAGACCAAGGATACAAACTCACCTCTTGAGTCTTCATAGAACCTCAAAAAGGCCCGTCCAAACTCAACTAATAAGGTGTAGCCATTTCTACGAGCTCCAATGGAGACCTCTTTCATGCAGATTATAACCTTCAGATTAAAAGGTTTTCTGAATTAATTCCATGACATTGTCAACAATCAACATCGTGAAATATCAATCTGTACAGCGGTGCATAGAGCTAGTCTTAATATTACTGCATTCCTGCAATTCAATCTGGATTCCTACATTATGACATGGAACTGTCTCTGCTCAAGCAAATGGGTTTCTCTCTGATTCAGTTAGTTCTACTTTAGCCACACTAAAAAATTACATAAAATTTACACTGCAGAAACAGGCCAGTAGGCCCAATCAGTATGGGCTGGAATTCATGCATCACTTGAGTCTCTTTCCATCCTTCCTCACTTAAAACGAATATGACGCTTCATTCCTTTGTACTTTCTCATCTTCCCTTAAAAGTATTTATTTTACTGACATTAACATTTCCTTGTGATAACGAGGACTATATTCTCAGCACTCATTTATAAATATATATCTACTTTATCAAAGCCTTACATCATTTTTCTATACACTTCTCTTTCAAGGGAAAGAGAGAGACATTTTTGTTCTCAAAATTATTGGCAACCTAGCCAGTATCCCTACTATTTTTATAATTAAAAAGATTAGATTGTGCACAACAGCTCAAATGTGGGCTGACTAACACTTGATACAAGTTTAGCAGAACTTGTTTTCAGAAATAAACCCAAAGGGCTTGGTTTGCTTTCAACAGTCTTGCTATTTCCAATGATTTGTGCATTTGTACTCCTGATCCCGTTGTTGCCGTGTATTCTTATCACCCCACACCTATTTGGTGTCATACAGAAACTTAGAAATTGAATTTTCATTTCCAAAGTTTAAATTATTAATTGTGAACTGCAGTGACTCTGTCACTGTTTCCTGTACGACTTCACTTTCTGCCTACTGCCACTTGAAACAGTCATTCTTCATCCTCCTTGCTCTTTTGGTCCTGCAGCTAGCTAAATGGTAATATTGTTATTTGTCTCCTGACTCCACTGTTAATCATTAAGCTATTGTACACATTTTATCAAAGAAAATTCAGGTAAATTGTATTTACCACATAATCCACATCTACTGTGTCACCTGTTCGAAGAACTTAATGAGGTCGATCAAGCAAGATTTTTCCATCTGATACTTATGCTCACTATTTATCACATTATTTTCCATTTCTCAATTTTCCATTCTTTACTTTTGTAGGGAGTCCATTAGCTCTCCAAAGATGGGCTCTCTCTTTTCCAAAACACAGGTAGAACATGGGCTATCAACCAGTGCTCTGCACTACTTTTCTAACGAACAATTAAATAGGTAAGAGAGTACCTCTGCCATCTCCTCCTTTAAAGAGTTTTACTTCTTAATTACAACTATTTTGTTCACTCATTAATTTTTTCATGGGATATAGGCATTGCTAGGCCACCATTTAGTATCCATTCCCAATTGTCCCTGGGAAGGTGGGTTATGGTGCCTTCTTAAATTGCTGCAGTCCAGACGGTCAATATATATCTTCTGAATTCTCTGTTGGATTTCTTGTTGAATATACTAGCTATTTTCTAAAAAACATGCTCAGAGTGTAATTACACACTTTTTGAGCAAGTGGGGCTTGAACCTGGCCCTTCTGGTCTACAGGTAAGGACACTACCACTGTGCCACAAAAGGCCTTTGTTGACTTTTTATTCAGGGCAGCTCATTGTAATTTTCCCATAACAGCAAACATTCTTTGTGTCTGCTCTAACAAAACAAACTTGCATAGTGTTAAGGACTTCTATTAGATCACCTCTGGCCTTCTCTTTTCAACAAAAAAGAGACCAAGGCTGATTATACGTTTCCAGTGCATATAACCTTACAGTTCTAGCATAATGGTTGCCAGTCTTTAAGTTAGCAACAGAGACAGCACCAAGTACAACCTACAACTATAGTTTGTTCCTTATGATTTTGGTTCCGGGGGTGGTGGTGGTTGGTGGCAGTGGGCGGGGGGGGGTCTTAATACTGACAACAGGGGAGTCTCTGCTCCTCATAACACATCTCTTGGGATGTTCTCAGACTGTACTTCCCAAACTGCACCTCATGAGCCCAGGGCATTCATGAGCTGCTGGGGTAGCAAAGGCTGCCATGAAGCTCCAACAAGGCTTTGAGGTCCATTTAAATTCCAACTATTTTTTATTGGTGAGAGTGACATAACAGACCTGCTCCCTGCCTCAAGAAGAAATGATTTTTAAAATCCCTAAAGATGAAAGCCCTGACCGCTCAAAGTCGTGCCAATTTTCATGCCTCAAAAATGGGTCACAGTTGGAAAAGGTTTGGGATGCAACACACTCCAACCTTGTGAACTGGGAAGTGTTCAACTTAAAACACAATACCCTACAACAAGACAGCCCTCCCATAGCATATCAGCAGACAGCGAGATGGAAAATAAATGATTTGAATAATTGATTTGTCCTACCTCAGGAAGCAATGCAACAATGAATTGCTGATGTTCCACTGACAGCTGTTTGACAATATGAATCAGACATTTCAATCTTGGCTGGATGGAGAGAGAGCAGAAATCTAGAGTGAATCACCACAAAAACTAGGCTCCACAATTGTCTCAATAGCCCACTTACATAGAATGGAAGACTGCTCCTTTCAGCGGCACACTCACCCTCTTTGCAGGAGAGGCTGCGGTCTTCAGAGATCCCAGCAGTGTTTCTTTCATCTCCTCCAAATGTTTATGAACAAAATGCCTGCATGCTTCCTTCTCCCCACCACACATTTCCTCAAGGATCCGATAGGCTTTCTTCTGGATATGATGATCTTTGCTCTGACATAGAAAGAGGAAAACCGCATAGATGGATCACTCAGGTGAGCAGGAACAGAAAGAGGTCATTCAGTCCCTCAACTTTTCACCACTTAATTACATCATGGTTGATAGGTAACTTAACGTCATCTACCAGGCTTAGCTCCATACTTAAAAAAATCTTACCAAATCAAGTTCTGGGTTTTAAGTCATTTCCCCAATATCTTAAATACTGAATTTTCAACTGGTCTCAGCCTTAACAGCTGCTCCAGCTCTAAAATTAAGGTTATGCCAACAGGAAACAGTGTGGATGCTGAAAATCTGAACAATCTCAGCAAGTTTGTTGGCATCTGTAGAGAGAAAGAATTGAGTTGATGACCTTTCATCAGAACTAGTTTTGAAATGTTAACTATGTCTCTGTTAACTATGACGCAGTCAGACAAATAAAGCGACTAGTACACCTTAACGTGGTCCAATGCAGGTTAAGGTGAAAGGGGTCGGAGGATAGGCAGGTTAATGGTATGGTGCCGACTTGAACATGACCATGTAATTTTGAAATTACACATTCTATTCTATCTTTAATATTTATACTAATAATTGAATCAGGACTTACTTTCAAGCCATTCTGTCCTTATCCTTGCGTTTCAATTTTAAATTTCTATGCTCATATTCACAATGAGAATAGTCTGTGAAAACGTGTCACCTGTTTTTAAATACGTTTAAGGTAGAGATTGAGCTATTTCTGATTACCAGTGTGTACAGTGTTGTGGGGATAGGGTGATTAAAAGGCACTGAAGTGCTCGATCAGCTATGATTGTATTGATCAGCCTCAATGAGCTGAATGACCCACTCCTATGCCTATACTCTCACTTTTTAAGGCATGTAGCTACAAAAACTGCTTCGAGTGACTGCTTGACTTTTCTGGCCTGTGCCCTACTACATCCACCACCCACTCTACTCTCCTCACCATAGCAAGTACCAGCAAGATTCTGCCGACTCAATGCTCCAAAGTAACTGTATTTCTGTAGGATTCCAGAAGAATGACCCCACCTACCAAATCCCAGAAACTCTACTCTGGCATTAAGAAAACATCTCAGTCACACCAAAAAAATTCTCTACTGCTCTTAGACTAACGGTCCTCTCCAGCACTGGAAAGACACCAGAGTTTCCAGTAATTCCATTTTATCAAAACATTCCTACTCTGTCAACTCACAGGCTGCACCAACACATTTTGGACATGGCTACTCTTGTAGTCAATTATTTTAAATCAGGTGAATAACATGCTCATCATGGCTATGGTTCAGTCAAGTAGAGACCTGTAACATCACTTTACCTGCAAGAATGGGAGGATGGTCTGGAAAACGTTATTCATGCTGAGCTCATCAACCATGGGTGCCATAGCCACAATCAGATCCATAAGTGACAACCTATTGGAAACCAGATCATCAAGTGTACAACTGTCTTATTGTAATCTTGGAAAGTAAACAGCTTCAGTCTCAACTCTGAAATTCTAATCTTTTTAAGTAATACTGGTTCAATTCTAATTTAATGATGCACACAATGATTTCATTTGATGACTATTTATCAACCAAAACACTGCAACCAGTACAGAGTTACACCATCGACAAATAGGAATGTGTTGCAGTGGCAGTGACCTTGCCTCTAGGCAAGGAAGTCTGGGCTCAAGCCCTACTTGCACTGGAAATGTCTGAGCAGACGGATTCAAAATACTTTTTTCTTTGAAACCATTGGCTGCACTGAAGAGTATGAAACCAGAAAACGTGCCCTCTTGCCTCTGGTCTGGGGTGAGGACATGGTCAACAGAACTGCCTTTTGGTGGTGCTCTCCTTACCGCGTGAACTCTGAACTCTCTGCATTCTTCAGCTTCTCAGTGGCTTTGTCCAGAAATCCACACACCAGCTGTCAAACAGTAGCAGGGAATTAGTCAACGTAGCAGTCTATTAATCTGTACTCAATATCTGGGCAGATACATCAACAAACCCAATCCCTTTCAGAAAATTAATCACAATCCCAGCTCAGAGTACAACTCGAAGATCGGAAAGTGCCAGTATGAGCAAATAAAAGTGCGAACTCAAGGCCCAGTCATATCCTGAAATTAGAAGACAGTTTACTCAGATTTCAGATTGGCCAAATCAGAGATGATTAATGATGTTTCCAAGTTGATATCAACAAACTCACCTGCTGGTCAGCTAGGGTCAAGTATACTTTGATAGTGTCCAACACAGGCAGCCTGTAGGCTGCACTCACTCCACTTACTGGTTCTGTGCTATAAACATTAAACAGAACTGGCAGGAAGTTCTTGGCAAATCGACTCACTTCAGCCCGATCAATCTCTGGAAGAATAAAAAAACAAATGGTATGCGTTCACATCAACAGAAATTCAAGCCTCCTCCTGCCCCACAGAAAGTGCAGTTGTCTGCACAGGATACAGGGTCTACCTCTCAACCAGAATCAGCCCTGCAGCCACCAAATGACCAGCAGAGAATCACTCCTTGATGCACTGAGTGAGTTTCCTCCCTGAAGAAGGGTCAGACCCGGGGGCAGCTCTTCCATCATCAGGGCCCAGGGAGCGGGGCTGGGGCAGCACTCCCGCCCGCATGTTCCCAGGTGTCAGGGGGAGCATCTCTCCCATCTGCACAGGCTGGCAAAGTTGTTTTTATTCTTATATGGCATGTACCAGTTGCTAGCAAGGCTGGCATTTTTTGCACTTTCCTAGCTGCCCTTGACCTTGAGGAGGCTTGCTAGGTCATTTCAGAGGCAGTTAAGAATCACACCATTGCTGCGGGTCTGAAGTCAAATGTAGGCCGGGTAAAACCAGCAGATATCCTTCTTCAAAAGAAAGGAGTGAACTGGATCAAGTGGTTGCATGGTTGCCAAAAAACTCAATTCTAATTCAAGACTTTTACTGATTTCAAGTGTCACCATCTACCATGGTAGGATTTGAAACCATGTCCCCCAAAGCATTAACTTGGTGTTCAAGATTAATAGTTCAGTGACATTAGCACCATGCCACTACCATCTCACGAGTGCAGCTTTGCCAACTGATGGGACCAACAAAGGTAAGGCGTTCTCAATTCAAGTGTGAATTCAGCATGAGGCTCCACAGGTGCAGCATTTCTAGTCAAGGAATATAAGCCTTTCAATTCAAACCCAGCAAAACCCAGGAACACCATTTAATAATTTGGGACCGGCCATGATTTGTGTTGGGATTGCAACTGGACTCAGAACAAACGAGGACTGGATAGGAAGCCAATTAAGATTGGATTGTTTGTGAGCTTCTTCAGTATTTCTCCAAGTAAAATCTGATATCGCAGCCACAACTCACCATTTTCACAGCCTTTGCTGATGAGTGTGCGAAGTGCTTGACAGATGGTGAGTCGGAGGTCTGGCCGCTCACTGATGGCTGTGCCCAGGGTCCTCGCAATAGCTTTAAAAGCCACAGCTGTGTCTGTGGGTTTTGTGCAGAATCCTGGCAGCATTGTCCAAACCTAAACAAGATACAAACATTGATGTGATCAGCAAATGTCTAAAGCCTGAGTACAGCGGATAACACCCAGGGAAAGCTTCAGTTCAACTATAGAGAATTGATTAATTCCAGAGGGGAGTTGGGAATAAGTCTTGACAATAAAGCAGGATTTGACTGTGCGTGGCACTAAGGAGCTCTAGCAAAACTGAAATGAATGATACGCAGAGGAAATAACTCCACTGGTTGGATTCATATCATACCTAGCACAAAGGAAGATGTTGTAGTTGAAGGCCAGTTATCTCAGCTCCAGGACTTCACTGGAAGAGTTCCTTAGAGGTCCTAGGCCCAATAATCTTAGCTGCTTCATCAATGATATTGCCGCCATAAAAAGGAATAGTAGGTATGCTCATTGATGACTGCATGATAGCACCATTTCAGATTCCTCAGATACCTTAAACATTCTGGCTGCGTTCAACAAGACCTGAACAACATTCAAACTTGCGCTGATAAATGGTAATACTTGCACCTACCTCTGTTTGCCACCATCAAGATTCATCAGAATTAATGATAATTTATGAAAAATGTAAATATTTCACTGGTTCTTCACTACCAAATGTAACAAATGTATTTGCATTCAAGTTTTTTATTAAATATAACTATTTCATACAGGAAAAAACAGAAAAATTTAGCTGAAACATTCTAACACGTGTCATAATATCATCATTTTCTAAGAAGACAATGCTCCATAATTACACATGGCATGCACCTGGGAGCTAGTCTGATTGCGTGATGCACAAGAATGAGAGGATGATGGTCAGGCTTGCTCACCCATGTTAGCTGCAAAAATGTTGGCCAGCGCACAGGCCATCTCAAAAACCCTCATGGAATATACTTGGAAACCATTTACCTAGCAAGAGAAGGGCAGTAGGCACATGGAACACCGCCACCTGCAAGTGCCACTCCAAGCTATTCATCATTCCTTCATCAAAATATCAGAATTCTCTCCCCAACAACACCAAGGCAGCAACCGAAGTACATGGATGACAGTGGTTTAAGGCTACAGCTCACTACCATTTTCTCAAGGGCAATTAGGGATAAACAATAAATGCTGCCTTGTCATCCTGTGAATGCATTAATAACCCCGAACCCTACTCTCCACGCAAAGACAGAGGGAACTTGCACCTCACCAGCCTAAACTAGACTGCTCTCTAGGTGAAAGGGCAGGGCAGTATCTAGCACACTGTACCATGCTAATGTTGAATGAAGTTATGTACAAGATAGCCCAGGAACAAATCACACATCTTTTCCCTTCTAAATATTCACTGCTGTCACTAGTTTCACCTCTTGGCCCTTACCTGCCATTGCAATGTGTCATAAAGTTTAGCTTCAAGGGGTCGTCCAGACTGTGCAAGTTCAAGCGCTATAGAAAGAAAGAGAATGAATTTAGGACCAAAACACACAGACAGAATAATTAGACACACTGGCCTGACAGCAAAGCCAGAATTCCCCAGGATCCCACTGCTCCCTCCAATTAAGGGTGCACAGTCAGTGAGAGGGAGACCACCAAGAATGCACGTGTTTGCCTGTGTGTGTGTGTGTGTGAGTGAGAGAGAGAGAGAGAGGGGTGGGGGGAATGGTGTGAAAATATCTGGGAATTTTGCTCAAAGTGAGAATTCAGTATACAGGGGAAAGAGAGGAATGTCAGGTTCTTCTTGAAGAAGGGTCATTGGATTCAAAATGTTCACTCTTGTTTCTCTACTGACAGATGCTGCCTGACATGCTGTGTTTCCCCAGCACTCTGACTTTGTTTCAGACTTCCAGCATCCACAGCTCCATGCGTTTACTAAAACGTGGATGGTGGGGGGATCAAGCTTGGGTGTGACTATAAAAAAATCAAGTAGTAAAATGAAGGCAGAAGAGCAAAATTCCAATGTGAAACCGGATCTTGATCAGAGGATGAGAAAATACAGAACAAATGAAAAATTGGTGTTTCTCAACCTGTCAATCTATGACAAGTGGTATCTCATAAGAGCTGGGCTGGGGCCTTGTTTTATATGAAGGGGCCGAAGGTATAGTGTCTTAATGTGCAGATGATCTAAAGATAAATGAGACTGCATGTTGTGAAAATGACATAACAAGGATGCAGAGGTTGAGTGGGCACAAATTTAGAAGATGGCGCATATGTAGGAAACGTTAAGTTGTTTCACTTTGGCAAAAGGAATGAAAAAAAGCAGAGTATCACTTAAACAGAGAACATATGCAGAATTCCGATCTGCAACAGGGTCTAGGAATTCTGGTACATAAATCAAAAAACTTTAGTTTGCAGATACAACAAGCGATTGAGGCAGACCATGGAATGCTATCCTTTACGTGATGAATTGATCATAAAAACAAGGATGTTGTGCTTCAGGTATACAAGGAGGATATAAATATAAATGTGTTGGAGGCAGTTCAAAGGAAATTTAACAGATTAACACCTGAAACGCACGGGATACCTATGAGGACAGGTTGGAAAAGCTTGGCTTTTCTCCACTGGAGTTTAGAAGAGTGAGGGGTGACTTGACTTGAGTATAAAAGATCCTGAATGGTCCCAACAACGTGGATGTGTAAAGATTATTTCCTTTTATAGGAACAGCACTTGAGGGTGCTATGTTGAACCTAAGGGTGTCCCTTTTAGGACAGATCTGAGGGGAACTCTTTTCTCCAAAACCCTGCAGGAACGTGGAACACACTGCATTAGAAGGCAGTGGAGGGAGGAACACTGAATATTATTAAGACAGAGGTAGATGCTTGTAAGGAAAGTTAATCACAGGTTATTAGGGAGTGGATGGGAATTTTGAACAAACGGATCTGCATTGATCTTATCGAACGTGGGAGTAGGTTTGAAGGGCTGAGCAGTTTACTACTATGCCTAATCCCTTTGTTTGCATGCTCCCCCCACCCCGGCTCCCTAAAAGCCCTTTCACAGTTATCTCCTAGCTAAGTTTGGACCCATCTCTCCCTTGCCCTCCCACTCAGTACCTCTGTTCTTCAGATTTGCAGCCAAGGGCAGAAAGTATTGGTTGAAGAAGGTGAGCCGTGTATGTTTTACATGGTCTCGGATCACAGGAATGAGCCAGCTCCGAGGAAAGTCGAACTTCTCCCTAATAGAAAAGGCATGTCACAGAGTAAGTGCAACACAATTCGAGGTGTTTGATCAGAGTAAATAAAGGGAGACCATTTCCAGTAGCAATTTGGAAATAGCAGGCATAGACATTGTACCCAGGAATCATGCACCATTCAAGTATGTCACATTTTGAAATAATTCTCATTTATGCACAGAATTACTGTTTGCTCTACTTGTAAAGTTCAATGCACTAAAATGTGGTGCCAAAAACAGGGTGGGTATCAGAACTCTAGCTCTAGCCGAATCAGTGTTTTACAAAGGTACAAGTCAAAAGTCACATTGACACCAGGTTATAGTCCAACAGGTTTATTTAAAATCACAAGCTTTCAGAGCACTGCTGCTTTGTCAGATCACCTTCTAATAGCGATATCTGAGGCCAAGTGCAACTATGGAACAGACGATGTTAGTTTATGTTTATGCTAGTTAAGTATAATTGGATGAGAACCTGACTACATGCATATATATGGAGAACAAGTAATCAGTGGGTGGGAGTTGGTTGAGAGAGAATAAAACTCTAACCAAACCACATGCTTGAACCTTGTCTAACCAACATTTTAGACTGTAGTATTTAGCACTCTTAATTTGTACGTTCGTTTAAGCCCGTAATTCCAGGAATCAGTCAGGTGAACCTTATCTGAACCTCTTCTAAGGCAATTATTGTTTCAAGTATAAAAACTGAAACTGTACACTGTACTCCATATATAGATGAAACAACACCTATAGAGTTGTAGTAAAACATTTTCATAAGTTGTTGGAAGTGATTCTGAAAGATAGGATATATACGCATTTGGAAAAGGAGGAATGATTTGGGGTAGTCAGCATGACTTTGTGCAAGGGAAATCGTGTCTAACAAACTTGATTGAGTTTCTTGAGGGAGTAACCAAGATTGCTGTGGAGAGAGCAGTAGACATTGTTTACTTCAACTTTACTACAGCCTTTCACGAGATTCCACATGGTAGACTTGAGTAAAGTTAGGGATTCAGGGTGACCTTGCCAATTGGATACAGATTTGGTTTAATAGCAGAAGACTGAGAGTAATGGTGAAGGGGTGTTTTTCGGACTGGAGGCCTGTGATCGGCAGTATTCCACAGGGATCTGTACTGGGTCCACTTTAGTTTGTCACTTATATAAATGACTCATATCAGAAATAGAAGTCATGGTTACTAAGTTTGCAGACGACACTAAAATTGGTGGTATTGTGGATAGTGAAGAAGGTCACCTAAGATTACTAAGAGATCTCGATCACTTGGATCCATGGGCTGAAGACTGGCAGATGGAGTTTAATTTGGATAAATGCAAGGCACTACACTGTGGTAAAACAAACATGGACAAGACTTACACAGTTAAAACTAGGGTCTTGGATAGCGTTTAGGTACATAATTCTTGAAGTTTGCGTCACATAGCGATAGGGTGGTTAAGAAGGCCTTCAGTACACTTGCATTCATTGCTCGGACCTTTGAGTATAGGAATGGAACGTTATTTTGAAGTTGTATAAGTTGTTGGTGAGGCTGCTTCTGGACACTGTGTCCACTTCTGGCTGCCCTGTTATAGGAAGTATATTTTAGGCTGAAGAGGATGTTGTGGGAACAGAAGGTCTGAGTTATAAGGAGAGGCTGGATAGGCTGGGACATTTTTCACTGGAGCGTAGGAGGTTGAGGGATGACCTTACAGAACTTTATAAAATCATGAGGAGCATAGATAGAGTGAATGGCAGGTGTCTTTTCCCTAGGGTGGGGAAATTCAAGACTAGGGGCCATATTTTTAAGGTAAGAGCAGAAAATGAACTTCCAGAGGAAATGGTGGATATGGGTACAGTTACAACATTTAAAAGACATTTAGATAAGTACACAAATAACAAATGTTTGGAGGGATATGGGCCAAGCGCAGGAAGATGGGGCTAGTTTAGTTTGGGATTATGGTCAACATGGACTGGTTGGACCGAAGGGTCTGTTTCCGTGCTGTATAATACTATGACCCCATACAACAAATGCCAATATTCTATTTGCCTCCAAATCACTTGTTGATGTTTGCCTATTAACTTTATGTTATTCATGTACCAAGACACCTGGATCCCTCTGTAACATTGAGTGCTGCAATCTCTGTCCATTTAAGTAGCATACTGCTTTAATGTCTCTTAACCAATCTTTTTTTCCATATTGCCAATGCTTCTTTAATCCCCCAGGCATCAATTCACTTCCCATGAGTACATCACTCACTCAGTGCCATCAATCTGTAGGGGGACTGCCTGTAGAACAGATTCTGGCCCCACGTATTCAACCGCCATTCCCACAGCCCGATCCAGCTCCCCAGTGTAGGCGAAATGCGGAGTCTCTCGCAGATCACACAGAGTCTGTAGACACTGAAAACAGAGACAGGATCAGGATGGTGGAGACAAGAAAACAGATTATCTGGTCATCATCACATGCCTGGCAGCTTGATGCGTAAATATTGATCTTTTTGCTTCCTCTAATACAAATGACTACAGTTGAAAAATAACTTGATTGTGTTTAAAGTGCTTGGGAGTCCAGAGGTGACAAAGCCACACTGCAGAAATGCAAATCATGCTTTTCTTAGACATAATGAGATGACATCACTAAATCCACCCACTAATTGCCACTCCGTCTTTTCACCGCCTATGGCTGTCCCTCTCTTTCCACTCACTCCTGACCCCACTCTCCCCCTCTATCTCCACCCTCACCTTAATCATAAGTAGTAACAGGAGGTGACAATTTAGTCCCTCAAGCTTGTCCTAACATTTAATATGATTCTGGGTGTAATTCTACTTAACAGCTTGTAGATCAAAAATTTGTCTAGCTCAGCCTTGGATATATTCAATGAAGCAGTTTTCACTGAGGAAGAGACTTACAACAACTAACAACCCTCAGGGAATAATTTCCTCCTCATCTCCATCTTAATTTAGAGAACCCATATTTTTAAACTGTCTCTCTCCTGAGGGGAAACAATCTTTTCGCTCCCATAAATGTTTCAATACGATTACTTCCACTTCTTCTAAACTCCAAAGAGTAAAGGCCCAACTTGCTCAATGTTTCTTCATAAAATAACCTGCAGAATCAGCATCTTGAACCTTCAACGACCTGCTTCCAACATATATTAAAACTGCAAACCAATATCTGGGTGTGGTCTCACTAATTCCTCTGTACAGTTGTAGCAATTCCTAACTTTTATTCTCTAATCCCTTTGCAATAAAAGGCCAGCATTTCACTTAGAGTCATAGAGATATACAGCACTGAAACAAACCCCTTGGTCCAACTTGTCCATGCCGACCAGATATCCTAAAAATATCTCGTCCCAATTGCCAGCATTTGGCCCATATCCCGCTAAACCCTTCCTATTTATATACCCATCCAGATGCCTTTTAAATGTTGTAATTGTACCAGTCTCCACCACTTCCTCTCGCAGCTTATTCCATACACACACCACAGCCCACATGAAAACGTTGCCCCTTTAGTCCTTTTTAAATCTTTCCCCTCTCACCTTAAACCTATGCCCTCTAGCTTTCGACAGCCCCATCCCCAGAAAAAGACCTTGTCTATTTACACTATCCATGCCCCTCATGATTTTATAAACCTTTACAAAGTCAACCCTTAGCATCCAACACTCTGGAGAAAATAGCCCCACCTATTCAGCCTCTCCCTGTAGCTCAAACTCTCTAACACTGGCAACATCCTTGTAAATCTCTTCTGAACCCCTTCAAGTTTCACAATATCCTTCCTATAGCAGAGAGACCGGAATTGCATGCAATGTTTCAATAGTGGCCTAACCAATGTCCTGTACAGCCACAATATGACCTCCCAACTCCCATACTCAATGCACCAACCTATAAAGGCAAGCATACCAAATGTCTTCTTCACTATCCTGTCTACCTGGGACTCTACTTTCAAGAAACTATGAACGTGCACTCCAAGGTCTCTTGTTCAGCAAAACTCCCAGGACCTGACCATTACCTGTATAAGTTTGCCTTCCCAAAATGCAACATCTCACGTTTATCTAAATTAAACTCCATCCGCCATTCCTCAGCCCATTGGCCCATCTGATCAAGATCCCATTGTACTCTGAGGTAGCCTTCTTCACTGTCCACTACATCTCCAATTTTGGTGTCATCTGCAAGCTTACTAACCATACCTCTTATGTTCATATGCAAATCATTTATATACATGACGAAAAGCAGTGGACCCAGCACTGATCCTTGCAGCATGCTGCTGGTCACAGTTCAGTCTGAAAAGCAACCCTCCACCATCATACCGTCTTCTACCTTCGAGCCAGTTCTGTATTCGTATAGCTAGTTCTCCCTCTATTCCATGTGATCTAACCTTGCTAACCAGTCTACAATGAGGAACCTCGTTAAACACCTTACTGAAGTCCATACAGATCACGTCCACAGCTCTGCCTTCATCAATCTTCTTCTTTACTGCTTCAAAAAAACCCAATCAAGTTAGTGAGACACGATACCCCACGCACAAAGCCAGTCCATGCCTTTCCACATACATGTAAATCCTGTCCTTTAGAACTCCCTCCAACCACTTGCCCACCATCAATGTCAGGCTCACCAGTCTAAAGTTCCCTGGTCTTTCCTTACCACCTTTCATAAATAATGGCACCATGTTAGCCAACCTCCAGTCATCCGGCACCTCACTTGCGGCTATTGATTATACAAATATCAGTAATGGACCCAGCAATCTCTTTCCTCGCTTCCCACAAGAGTTCAAGAGTACATCTGATCAGATATCACAGATTTATCCACCTTTATGCATTTAAAACATCCAGCACCACCTCCTCTGTAATATGGACATTTTTCAAAATGTTGTTATTTATTGCCCACATTCTCTACCTTTTATATCCTTCTCCACAGTAAACACTGATGCAAAATACTCATTTAGTATCTCCCCCTTCTCCTGCAGTTCCACAAACAGGTGGCCTTGCTGAACTTTAAGGAGCCCTATTCTCTCCCTCGTAACCCTTTTGTCCTCAATGTATTTGTAGAATCCTTTTGGATTCTCCTTAACCCTATTTGCCAAAGCTATCTCATGTCCCCTTTTTGCCCTCCTGATATCCCTCTTAAACATATTCCTTTATACCTTTCTAGAGAATCACTCAATTTCTGCTATAGATACTTCCTCCCTATTCCTGACCAAAACCTCAATTTCTCTGGTCATCCAGCATTCCCTACACCTACCAGCTATGCCTTTTATCCTAACAGGAATATACTGTCTTTCGACTCTCGTTATCTCATTTTTGAAGGCTTCTCATTTTCCAGCCACCCCTTTATCGCAAGCTACTTTCAATCTAGACTACCACATGTGGTCCTAACAATGTAGTGTCTTTTAGACTGACATGGCCAAATGTAAAATGGTTGAATGCTTTGCAGAACACCTCCGCTTGTCCGTAGGAATGACCCTGACCTCCCAGTTGCTTGTGATTTCAACAAGTCTACATGCTCTCTTGCTCATATTTCTCCTTTGGGCCTGCTGCAACATTCCAATGAAGCACAATGCAAGCATGAGGAAAACCACCTCATTTTTCACTCAAGCACTGTCACCTCAAGGTCTCAACATTAAATTCCATAACTTCAGACCATATTACGTTTATTCTCCATTTTTTTCTGTCCCTACCTCTCCCCCTTCCCCCAAAGCCTCATCACGGATTCTGATTTGCTTTCAGTAGTCTTCTCCCCACCACACCTTAATTTACACCTTTACTACATCTCTTTCTCCCTTTCTCCACCATTAACAACCATTTTGTCTTCTGCCTCTATCAAATGTATATTTTTGAAAAAACAGACTGGTTCCTAACACCGGAAACTGTGAGCAACTATGCACGTGCACTTATTTGAGAACGTGCCTGCATACGCACAGGGAAGCAGGCACAATTTTGATCTGGAGTTCAGAGGCAGGAAGAGAAGATGTGGGATGGGGGAGTAGTGGGCAGCCCCCAAATTGAGAAGGGATGAGCGCCCAGAAGCTGGGCAACTTAGAGGCAATAATGAGAGTCCAGAACCCATGAGGTCGCTTGAGTGGGGGAAATGAGGAGGGCCCATGAGCTCAGAGGCTCTCAATCCTCTGTCTCCCTTCTGCACTCCCCCAGCTCTACTCACCCACTCTCCAGTTGTCTTCCAGATCCTGATCTCCCCACCTCGTTATCCTGTTCCAGTCTCTCTCTCTTTCTTCCCATCCTCCCCACCTCCCATCCGCCTTCCCAGTCTCATCTCCTTCCTGATCTCTATCCTTCGCCCTGTGCCCACCACTCCCAGCTACGAAGCCCCCGAGATCTCAGCATGTTCAATTTAAAGCAGTTCAAAGCAAGCATGCATCAGTACCAGCAAAAGCAGCCATTAAAAAGAACCCACTTTGAAACACCTTTCAATTCTGAAAAAAAGAGCCAGGCTGGACTCAAAACATTAATTTGTTTTTTGCTGTCCACAAATACTGCCATACCTGCTGAGTTTCTCCAGCATTTTCTGTTTTTGTGCCAACATTCCCTCCTAAATAATTTCTGCACATGCACGTTAACATTTCATATACAAGGTCACCGGGATCCCTCTGTACTGCAGGGTTTTGCAATCTTTCTCCATGTAAATAATATTCTGTTTTTCTATTCTTCCTGCCAGAGGGGATTTTTCACATTTTCCCACATTATATTCTGCATGCAAATTCTTTTGTCCACTCACTCAACTTATCTCTATCGCTCCGCAGACGTCGTATTCTCTTCACAATTGCCTGCCTACCTATTTCTGAATGATCAGCAAATTTGGCTACAATACCGTCAGTCCCTTCATCAAGGTCATTGATCCAGATCAAAAAGAATAAAGGGTCCAGCACTGATTCTGGTGGTGCTCCATCAGTTACAATGCACCCTCCTGAAAATTATCTAACAGCAAACAGAGATGGGATAAATATTTATCCAAACCTCTTATTCATGTTATCATAGCAACCTAAAAGTGTGAGATCTTAACTTATGATGCAATCTTTTAAGCACTATTGTACGTTGTAGATTTTGTTTTGCTGTCCATAAAGCAGTTAAGTGTCAACCATATTGCTGAGAGTCTACAGTCTGATAGGCCAGACCGGATAAAGATGATAGACATCCTTTCCTCAGGACATTGGTGACCAATTAGATTGTTACAACAATCTAGTGGACACATGGTCAACCATTAAGCTAGCTTTTTTCCCCCCAAATTTTTATTGAATTCACATTTCACCATCTGTCATGGTGAGATTTGAACACGTTCCCAGAACATTAGTTTGGAATTCAGGATGACTTGTCCAGCCTCTTTATCACTATGACATTGTCACCGGCTAAATGTCTTCTGGAAGTCCAAATATGCTACATCAGTTGATTGTTATTTATCTAACCTACTTGGTACATCCTTAATGAAGTTGAATAAATTTGTCAAACATAATGTCCTTTTCATAAGGCCATGTAGCCTCACCTGATTGTCTTAAAATGAATATTAAAAGTTTGAGAAGATTTGTAGCTCGGGCTGTGGATGAGGTTGTAGACTTGCTTGCCAAGCCGGTGGGTTTGGTTGCAAACATTTCATCACCCTGCTAGGTAACATCGTCAGCGCACTTCTGGTGAAGCGTTTCCCAATTTATTTGTGGCTCAGGTCGCACTCCAGAGATTACCTCATAATTGCAACTCTTCTTAAAAATACATAAGTCACTTGTTGCGGACCCCTTCGTTTTGATTTGTATTCCATTAGCAGAACCTGTTTCCTAGTTCCCATCTATGTTGCTGGCACCCACTTGGGTTCTGACAAGTATATCCTTTCCGTCCAACTGCAATGCTATGGATAAATCCGTAATCCTGGCACCAGACAAGCAACACAGCACTTGGGACTCAAGCTCCCAGCTGCAGAAAATAGTGTCTATGCATCCAACCATACCATTCCCTCCTGGAAATACATTTCTTTTCCCACTCTTCACTCCAGCAGCTCCCAGCAGTAGTTTGCTGTGGTAAATCTGCCCATCCTCCCTGCAGTCCTTGAGCTCACTCACACAAGTTATCAGAACATCAAACCTTCTGAGCAACTGGAAGGGCTAAGGTTCCTCCAATTTAAATCCTGTCTCTTCTGTAGTCACACTATCCTATTCTGGGCTAAGCCTGAAGTGCTTAACCTAAGGGAGTGATTGCCTTCTGGGACAAAGTATCTATGCAATTTTCCTCCTCCCTGATGCTTCAATGTTTGAAGCTGAAACTCCAGCTCAAAAACTCACTTTTTCACATTAAAGTGTGCCCTGCTCCTCTACTGGCTGCAATAACTTCGGCATACTTGCAGCCTTAAGAAACATTCATCCCATGTAAGGTCCCAAAATGTGACCCTGGGATTAGGTGTTCCATTATTATCGACCTGAATTAACTAGCTGCATAAATGACAGATTCCACCAAGGCTGTCCACCATCTCACATTGCCTCTCCCTGTCCTTAACCCTCCTTCACCCACGTTTTCTCTTGCTCACCCAGCCATCTCTATTCTCTCCTTTTTCTCCCCCTCATTTCCTCTCTGGGCCTTCCTCATTCTCTCTCTCAAGCTGCCTCTGGTACTCCTTCCTTTCTTTCTCTCTCCAGCCCTCACCTGCTTCATCGCTGGATAGGCCTGCTTGCCGATGACCTCAAAGAATGTGCTGAGGACCTGTAGGACGAAAGCCCAGGAAGCATGGAATCGATAAGTCAGCCCATCCTCCACTGCCCTGCAACACAAACAACCACCAATAAGCACTGTGTAACCGGACTGCAGCCAATCACAACAACCTAAGCCATGCAGGCATTCACTGCACCATAAACCATGTATCTAATCACTGAACTCTAAACGATACAACCAATTACCATGCCACAAGCCATGCTGCCAATCACAATGAACTAGAACAGATTATTTTCCAGTCAGAGATAAAAGGTACTGCAGATGCTGGAGAATCCGAGATAACAAGCATGGGGCTGGATGAACACAGCAGGTCAAGCAGCGTCATAGGAGCAGGAAAACTTGACGTTTCGGGCCTAAACCCTTCATCAGAAATGGGGGAGGGGAAGAGGGTTCTGAAATAAATAGGGAGAGAGGGGGAGGCGGATAGAGGATGGATAGAGGAGAGGATAGGTGGAGAGGAGGCAGACAAGTC